>LPNX011189805.1:650027-664985 GCA_001517045.1 Pseudotsuga menziesii | reverse complement strand
GAAAGTTTTGACATTGGATCCCAAAAATTCGGTCTCGGGGGTGGCAGTGATGCTGAGAGATTGATGAGCACACTGGCCTATGGTTGGGTGGAACGTTGCAACGATGTAGCTAGTTGCAGGAAAGCTTCTTCTTCAGATAAGTATTCTTGTGCATTTAATCTCTACAACTGTATTTGTTTTATAAATTATTATGAACATGATGAATGCTTGAATGTGTTGAACAAAATATATTTGCTTTCGTTGTATTTACATGTCTTATACATATGTATATGTTTTTATTCCAATGCATTTTATGTTTGTGTTCATGGAGCTAGATCGCTCATTTGACAACAACAACAATGTTGGCCGTGTCCTCTTCATCGTCTAGATGAGGGGTGGGGACGTGACATGTTACATTTCATGGAGGGATCAATTTGGATAAGTGCTTAGACGTGTTTATAAAAGGGAATGAAGGCGTACTTAAGCCTACATGCCATTGGAGAGAGTTGTTCATGAGTTAGATAAATCAAATAATGCAGTTCGAAGGAACTTTACGAGAGGAAAATGAACCGTTTTTGGAGATCCTTGAGTCGTAGTGCAAGATCTACAGCCTAAGGTGGCATACGCTTGTGGAAAATCTGTGGTAACAAAAAATTTCCAAGATATGCATAGGAAAACACAAATTGCATGCACATGTGTCACAATTCTTTCATGCACCACATGATAATAATAGATAGATCGCCTAGTATATGGGGTGCTCCACAAGTAATGACAACTTCCACGTTAGCATGGTTAGTACAATACAATGAAACAATTAATTGATTAATAGTTAGTTCTTATACGTGGTGGCGAAACGAATGGTACCATTCCTAAAATTTAATAACCACTTCAGAAGGCAATGATGCTTGCTCCACTACACCGACAACAAAGCCCTGCTGTGGATATACTCGTTGCATAGGAGACACAATACCTACATGCACACCACCACCTGGCACATTTGTTTCCTGTCACATTTACATCTAACAAACACATGTCAAGGAATCAGAATCAGATCGGTTGTGTGCAGAACTCGACTGCACTTATTGCGATTGATTCCCAGAATTACGCAATACTAAAGTTTCACTATGGTATTTATAACAATTTTATTAATGTCAGGGAGGAGAACTGCCAATTTTTAGATGATCGCTTTTCAATAGGCTCCGTCCATGGCCTCTTCAATATTACGAGTAATGTAAACTGGACTCTAACTGTCTATAATTGTAAGAGAGTTTTAGCGCATGAAATCTACAACACAGGAAAAGAGCATCTCAGGTAATGCAACGCTTCTATCTTTTATTCTTTGCACGACTATGGGTATTCGCTTTCCAGATGTTCCATGGAGCAACTACCTCTTCAGGCGGGAATAGCGAAATGGATTTACAATGATATAAAGAGAGATCAAAGTTGTAAATCATGTCAGGCAAGTGAGGGAATCTGCGGTTACAACATTTCTGATTCAACCGCACCTTTTGTCTGCTATTCCAGAGATGGACCCCGTACCCACAAATGCGCCGACCATGATATGCTTTAATCTTCAACAAAACTTCTTCGAATTAAAAGTTCAGTTAATTTGTTATAAAGTCCCAATAAATAGGGTTATTATAGCTATTGATGGCCCATCCTCATCTCTGATCACTTGAAGCTGCGAATGTTAATGTTAATGGGAACTTCCCTTCAAATTATTAACATATGTATATGTAGATCCTTACTGTTACTTATGATACTTGTTATGGTTGTTTTACAGGTCGTGCAAACCAATCAACCATTATAATAGGTAAAATTTATGTTTTCTTCCTATCCACTATTTCCACTTTAACACTTAGGTGAATTGGTTTCCATTATTCCCTTCGGTCTTGGACGAACATCACATTTATATTTTTTGTTCAATATTCTACTGCAGGTTGCTCCTTTGGAGGAGTTGATTTGAATGCAACATCAATGCTCTTATTAGCGTTTTATACCAAGAGGAGGAGGAGAACAGAGTCTTCTCATAAATATGCTTCAGAGGTGGAGAAATTCCTAAGGGAATATGCTTATGAAAAGCCAACCAGATATTCAAACTCTCAACTCAAGAAGATCACAAACAACTTTCCTGTCACATATGGCACCCTTGTTGGTAATTTTAATTCTTCATATATATTTATAAATGAGATTTATGAGATTTTATTACACGCTGAGAACATTCATGCAAATCGTTGTCTTGAAATTGCCACAGAATTAACCTAATTCTTATTTTAGTGTTTGTTGGACATTACTATCTTTCAATAACGTGATCATCGAATTCAGTGTTTGCTTGATAGTAACAGAGATCTGCGAGATTTTTATCATAGACACAGAATTTATCATAGACAGAGAACGTTAATGCAAATATTTATTGTTGTAGAATTAAGTTATTATGTTTTTTTCTAATAACATGTACTGTCATCATCCAAAATATTCTCCATTATTGAAAAATTACATTTGTTGGTAGTAAAAAATTTCAGTGTTAAAAAATTCACCTATGTCAAAAATTTCAATGTTCAAAACTTCAATGTTTGCCCTTGTGTCCGCAATGCCTCAGTAGCCTAAGGCAACACTTTTACGCCGATCTCTAATGGCTCAATTGTTCTTAATATCAATGTTGGATAAAATACTTCCATTGCTAATATTAAATGCCAAAATCATCAAGTTGGTATGAGTTGGCTGTGCAATCCTCTTTCCCAAGGTTGTCATTTCATTTCGATGAATTTCGTCTTCATTTCATATATACCGGATGTCGTAAACCTTCCTCAATTAATAAACAAAGAGCTCCTCCAATCATAACGCGCCACGTCGAAAAGAATGAGTCAGCTGTTTTAAAGAGGCCGAGGCGGAAAAGGAGGAAGCTTTGTAGCTCACGGCACTTGAGGGTTATGCAAAGTCAGTCACAATTAAATGAAAGAAATGAATGACGGTCGTCAGACTATACGTGGCAAGTTTGTAATTTTTCCTCAATTTTATAATTTTAATTCATTTTTATAATTCAATTATTATATTGCACAGCAGGGAAAAATGGTCAAATCTCTGCTCTGCACCAATCAAAAAACAGTTAACATAATTTTGAAAAATTATAGAATTATTTTTGATATTCAGCAAATTTATTTTTTATAATACAAATTTGAAAAACTTTAATAAACATTGCGTTAATTTTTTTAACAAATACTGGTCAATGAGATTTGGTGACCAACCGATCGCTAAATAACCTGCCGACGGCAGGGATAATAAAACAAACTTCCGAAAAATCTGTAATAATGGGTGCGAAGGAAGTACATAAAAACCAAAAAATCCTCCGGCAAATTGTGCTATCCACGCAGCCATCGATACTCCAGTTCAGAGACAGAAATAAGTGAAACATATAATCCTGCTTGGCATGACAAGAAGCCTTATGCAGGGCCTAGATTTACACAAGAAAGAGGGGTTTTTATCAAATGCTTAGTTTTTCCTTTTCCTTGTGAGGGGAGGATCACCTTCAAGTCCTGGGACATACCACACCGATTGCAAACATGCATCGTGATGTGGAAGAGGATTCTGGTGGGGTAGTTTGACCACCAAATTATGTGCAGGACTAAAGTTTATCCTGATTCTATGCAGTCATATAGCAGCCATAACCTGCTGAGGTTGAAAGGGGGTCAAAAATTCCTCACTTAACCCAACTAACTCTTAATAGATGGGATCCAAGCGATATGCTACTAATACTTTGTGAGGGGAAATGTGAGATCATTAGTTCGAAACTTCTTATTCTCTCGGGCCCTCATGGATTACAATATTTCACCACATCACAACAACTATAAAAACCACAGAAGAGAGAGAAAATGTGGGTAGGCCTCTCTGCAGGAATGTACAGCTTGAACTTGTGATTGGCTAATATTTAATATGTATACTCTAAATCACAGTATTTAGAATGACTTATGTTACATGAATTTTGGCAACATTAATCATTACATATAAAGGCTGGCAAGGAGCAAATGTCTCCGATGGGATTAGAACCCGAGTGGGGAGCACAATAAGCAAATTTCCCAACCACCCAAGCTATGCCCAATAGAGAACTATAATTTTCTAGATATACGAACTGATTATTATAATTTAAAACTGCTAAAGCAGTTTTAAAATCCTTTGTTTGGTTGCTTTGTCACTGTGTCAAGCCCTCTGCTATCCTTTGTTAGTTATACATGATATTACTGTCCGATGAGAGGAATTAATTTCAATGGTCGTCAGGTTCCAATTGATTTATTATTTATAATTTATGGATGATGTGATAGCCAAAACCAAGCCGACTAAACTTGGGTTTAGGGTTGAGTCGATATTAAGTTTTAATTTTCACTTTTCACATAGACCATTTTACCTTTTTTCTCCAAAATTACCTTGACTTACTTGTCCGGTTTTTACCTCGACCACTTTTTACTTCGACCAAGTCGGTTGACTTCTTGTCTTCGACTAAGTCGGCTCACTACTTTCCTTCCACTAAGTAGGCGTCGGCTGACTCAACCGACCACTCTAGTTGGCTCTAGTCGGCTTATACAACCGACCACTCTAGTCGGCTCACTTTGGCGGCTTATACAACCTACCACTCTAGTTGGCTCACTTTACCTGGAACTTTCAAGCGGTGAGATTTTTATGGGTTCTTTGATCTTTCACTTATCAGTAATTGTAAAATACATTTACAGAAGTAAATCTGAAAATATGTGCGGCCAAATAATCATGCATTCAACCACAAACTATTTCATATATTAACTATGCCGAAATAACAAAGTATTACAAACTTGTCGGTTACAAACTGGTCGGTCCACACTTGTCGGTCCAGACTGGTCGGTCTATAGAGCTTCATCTCTTCGACTAAATCACATGCACAGAAGCTTGAGCTTCGACTTCTCTTTCTCACCCTGAGTTCCTCGGCTGTCTAATGTCTGTGTTGTCTCTGTGTTAACTGATTTACAATTTGCTTCTTCTATTTATAGGCAATCTGAAAATTGCTTTTGCATGGGTCCATTGACTAAATTCGACGTTTACATTGCCTACTCGTGGACTCTTCCTTCTTGTCAGACTCAGCTGGAAGTAGTACAGATCTGAGAGTAATTACATTTTTCCAACATAATGGGTGTAAACTGTAAATAAGGAAAACCATGTGCCAGTTTCTACTGAATTTTGTACTTGACTGTCATAAGATGTATTTGGCACAGAACCTGAAATTTCTCTCTATTTATTGTTGGAGAGGATCCTTGTAGAGAGAGGATTACGTTGGGGGAATGTTCGTATGTTCCTCACTTGGAGAGGATCCTTGTAGAGAGAGGATTACGTTGGGGGATGTTCGTACGTTCCTCACTTGTAGTTAGACTCTTCAAATGGATAAAATCCTTATGGTTGATCTGCTTGAAGGATGCTGGCAAAGCTTCTGTAGTGCCCCTTTTTTCTTATATGTATAACTTTTCCATATATTGTGAGTGGAAAACCTGAGTCCATGGTTTTCTAGAAGTGAGGGTATCTAGACCTTTTCAAAATTTCATGCAAAGGCAACAATCTTTTATGTCTATGACCAGTGGGCTGGCATGGAATGCAAGCACTTGAGTAATGACAGAACGATACCTGGGGACAAGAGATTCTAAGCGAGTAGGGCATACAGAGAAATCATGGGTTTATTAAATAGGACCAACATTCACAGAAAGAGAGTTATTTTTTAATCATTATATCATTGCCAGTATTGCTTGCAGATTAGGCGTGAAAGATTATTTATGGACATTGGCGGTGTTTTTTGAAGGGATCATGTCTTTTGCATGAGTGTTATTGCAGAAGATTATGGACGATCTCATGTATGGAGGGGATTGTTTTGGTAAAAACACACAAGCAACCCTATTACCCAAACGATACACATACAAAGAATACCATGGTTTTAACCTTTTACACTGAAAACCACTGCAAAAAAAAGATCAAATGCTTTGTAGTGACTGTTTGCAAGGGAGTTTTTAATTTCCTTGCAGGGTAGAATCTTGAGTTCATTGTGGGAGCAAGTTTCTATGACCAACAATCTAATCTAAAGGTATGGCCACTGCATTTCTCTCCTGTGCAGTCTATCATAAGAAGTATGATGGTCAATCTTTTTCCTTCATTTTATTTTTTGCATATTACTCATGCCAACAATCTTATCTGCAGCCCAACGAGTTGCATATGTGTGCACTGCGACCTGACCTAAGGGCAGTAATTTGCGTTTTCATGCCCAATGGTCTGTTATTGCAGTCCTGATTTGCTCTTACCATGCTCAGCAGTTTGATTTTAAGCTTGTATCACTAGCATGTACACTACAATTTTTCCACGAGTAATTCTTAGCATGTACAGACTACAATTTTAGCCATCTACTAAAATTTATGACGGAAAATGTAAATTGGCAAACGTAAAATTGACGGTTTGTAAATTTTCATTCCCGTGGACGTGTCAATTTTTGGTCTACCTGTCAAATACTTTATGGGAAGGAAAATACGTTCTACAAGGCCTTAATTTCCAGGCCTGGCTCTGATGTAAATGAGAAATAAACATTTTGTAGGAGAATGGGAAGATTGGTTATTTTAAATACTATTATTATTGATCCTTGATGAAAATTATGACTTACTGAACCGTGCGTGCCAGTTAGCTTCCATTTTCATGGTCAGTGTGAGGTTTACGATCAATTCCCTTCTCAAATACTGCTGCAACTGCACCATCACGAGCCCTTATATACAATATTCAGTTCGTATTAAAAAACATACAAGATTTCAAGCCTGTAAAACGCAGACTAAGTATAGCCCTCAAGCTCCAGAAATTAGAGGGATTTGGAAAAAAACTAAAAATCAATGAAGCTGAATTGCTTGTGGGATGGAAGATGAATCAAGAGACGATGATTTTTCATTGGAAATAAAATCTTTTATACAAGGCCTTTTTGGTGTTGAACAGACAGATTCTCAATAAAAAGTTGCTCAGTATCGTTTGAGAATTCAACCTTTGACATATTACAATTGAACGTAGAACCTAGGCTATTGAATGGAATATATACTTGCAATTAACGTGTATGGATTTCGGCAGCCATGGAAACTGAATTAATCACAGTCAATAGACATAATGAATTACCACGTCGACAATTCCTTCCCAAGAAAGTGCTTCCCATGAAAACATGAAAACCTCGGCCTTTCTGTGTGTAATATGGGTTTTCTGCTAAGACTCGCTTATGGAGCAAGGATGAAACCAAATTAATTTATGTATTCATGCACACATAATACTGATGTAACCTGGCCACCACCGTGTCCATGGCTATCCTCCGCTACAGATTTCAACGCTCTCCGAAGGTGGGCTGGCAGGGTAGGTCTATCATAACGCAACAATGTCCCTTGTCTGGTTGGGTGTCTCTTGTGTGGTCCATATTGGTGTGGGTAAAATGTTAATAAAGCAATCCTGGATGGCACCTCACATTAACCCGCCTATGCTGAACTGGCGTTTTTTTAATTGTAGTTGTGTTTTATTTCTAGACCCTTTAAGATTGTCTGGCATTGCGTGCTAACAGATATTTTCCTGATGTTTATTATTATCATATTGTAGTGGGGCAGATTGCATTTAAACTAGATCACGTCTGCTGGCCGCCTCCTGGTGGGCAACACAAAACCAGGCAGAGGTCAGCTTGTCACAACCAATAGAAATTCAAATAAATGTGTTTTTGAAAAATTGTTTTAATATAATAATCAAAGGACAATGCTAAAACTATACTCCAAATAAAAATTAATGACATGAATGTTAAACTAATGCATTTCACCCGGACATAATAATAAAAATGTATGGAAAAGTATTCCAGATATTATCTAGTGAGAAGTATCATAACTAGAAATAGTTATAAACTAGATAAAATAACATCTAAATCCTGTACTAAGTGTAATATATATCAAGATTTTCTTGCAGCATAGTCCTTGTCTTTGAAAAAAAATAAGAAATAAGTAAAAGGACTATTTAAAAATTTAAATATTACACATAGTAACCAAAATCTTGATAAAATAGTTATGAATATAGTATTATTGTAAATATTTAAAATCATCAAATCTTATAATCAATTGTATATTTTCTTAATATTTATGTTGGTTTTCATGTATTTTTTTTTGTGTATACTAGGAGAATTGACAACTAGGATGAGGTTGATTTGAACTCATGAACTCCATTTACAACATGTATTTCATATCAAACTAATGACCAGTTAAGCTATACCCCTACACAATTTTGGTTTTCATGTTAAGATAAAAAAAACTATTTAACTTTTCTAAAATTTATTATTCATTAAATTATTCACAATTATTTGAATTAAATACTAAATTATATATTTATTTAATGATGATGATGATGGTTAACGTCCCCTGAGACCAAACTTTGGTCTATCCGACCCAAAGAAGAGAATTAATTAGTTTGCTTTAAAGTTATATTTCTATGCTCAAAGAGCTTGGAAAGAAGCGTCCCGAGCTTACTATAATTTTGACAGGCTAAAAGGCTAGGAATGTCGGTATTGCAACAAAGATTATGAAACTGGGATCCGTGATTTTCATCTTCAATGTTCTTACTCTCACAAAGGTGGCAGATCCTTTCTACCCATGGTGTTTTAGGGACTGTCCAATGGCCAGTTTCACTATGGAGCTCATGCGAGTTCGTTCTTATCTTAGCTATGTTAATTTTTTTCTTAGTATTGATTAAAACAGAGAGATACTTTTGATCTTCTAGAGTAGGGTTGATGACCTCCTTAAAATATCTTAATTTTCTTTTAGCCTCTAAATCTTTCTGACACCACAATTTTTCTTTAAACTTAGAAGAAATAATATTTTTAATGTTATTAAAATTCTGCAGAGCAACATTTTCATCGATCTCCCAGTGATTTAACCAAGACCTGGTATCTTTATACCACCCACGCTTGAGCCTTAAGTGGTTTTGGCTAGAGTTTAAAGCTAGCTTAGGGAGTCTATGGTCTCCCATGTTATTGATTTTGTTCTTGTATAACAGGAGTCTAGTTATAGCTAGGCTCTCGATGGGGGAAAGACCCACTTCTATAAGGAGAATAGGATAGGGTGTATTGTTTTTGATTTTGACGTTATAAGTTATAAAACGCTTCTGGATTTGCTCGATCTTTCTCCAGGATTCTCTAGAGATGCTGCAACCCCAAACCTCACACCCATACAAGATAACATGAGTGACTAGAGTTTCAAAAAGGAACTTCTTTTTATCCCACATCATGAGGTTTGCAGCTTTACAGTTATTTTCAAGACCAAAGTAAGCTTTCCACCCTCCGTTAATCCTTTTCTTAATGCTATAGTTCCAGTTGAGCTTGTGATGAATATCAATTCCTAGGTACTTGTAAGAAGACACTTCCTCCAAGTTGCTATTGTCATACATAAAATTAGCGTATGTATCATTCTTGGATTTGATAATCATAACTTTTGTTTTGTCAGTGTTAACAGTCATACCCATGTTAGAGCAAAAATCTTTGAGGAGTCGAAGCTGCTTATCAAGATTAGAAGAACACCTTGCCAGAAGGACAATATCGTCAGCATAAAGAAGAAGGATGATGACTATTCCAGCTAAGATCGTACCAGCACAACCTGCTTCTTCTAAACAACCCTCTAACTTATCAATGTAAATGCCAAAAAGGGTAGGGGAGAGGGGGCAACCTTGCTTAACTCCAATATTACACTTAATATCTTTCGACCACCCCTCATTGCTTTTAAACTTGGCTATTACATTCTCGTAGAGCCTTATCGCGGCAGCTCTCAGCTCGAAAGGAACCTTAAGCTCTTCTAACCTATTCCAAAGGTTATTTCTAGGTACCGTATCGAAAGCCTTTCTAAAGTCCACAAAGCAGCAAAAGAGATTGGATTTATCATTGCGGCACTCCTCCATAGTGATCCTAAGCGTAATAAGGTGGTCTGTTGTTGAGTGATGCCTTCTAAAACCCGCTTGGCCTTTAGCCCGCTTACCTTCATTTTCAAGCCAAATGCTGATTTTCTTTTCCAAAATAATACCATATAACTTGGCTAAGAGGGGGCTTATCATAATAGTTCGATAATTTGAGGGGTTATTTGTATCCCCACTTTTAAAAATAGGGATAATGAGGCTCTGAGTCCAAGGTTTAGGGAACCCTTGCTTGACTGCTTGATTAAAAAGCTTGTGGATGTGAGGGATGAGGACAGGACCTCCAATTTTTAAGATTTCTACCTAGTAACCTTCAATGTCCTTAGCTTTTCCATTAGCCAGACGCTTAACCCCAAAATCTATGTCTTTTAAAGAGAAAACTTCTTCCATTGTGAGGAGGGTTTCAAAGTTGTCTACGACATTCAGGGAGTCATAAAGCTTTTTAAGATAGGAATTCCAGTCGTGGAGAGAAATTTTATTATTATCTTTAGTTTTTCTAGTTAGAATCTGCCTCTAGAATTTCTTAGGGGCCGTCTTAGAGAGGTGTAAGAGATTGTCTTGCCTTTTGTGAATATACTGCCTTTTTTTCTTTTTAGTAAGGGCTTTGTAATTTTTTATCTTGTTAATTTTAAGAGATTCATCAAGAGCTTCCTTAATCTTTCTCCTCGCATTTTTACAATTAGTATCATACCAAGGGTTGGCTTTTCTATTCCTTTTATTACTCGCAACTTCAATTGAGAACTTGTTAATGGAAGAAGAGAGGGTTGTAGTAAAATTATAATATAGGTCTTCAATGTTGTCTGTACTTGATAAAGGAAGCAAATTAATTTTTAACTCATTTATAAAAATATCTTTTTTATTCCTATCAAAGATCAAGTTCTTTTGGTTATAAGGATTATCCTCTATGGGATCTCTATGGATGGCATAGTTGAGAGTTACCATTAAAGGTTTATGATCTGAATCAGGCTCATTGTTGTTTAGAACGTCCAAATTTATTATATAGTTGTATAAAGAAATATCAGAAATAACACAATCTACTACGCTGCTACCAAGCCCATGGATACAAGTCATCTGGCTAGAGCTAGGCCACTTCGTTAGACTGTTGCAAATTATGAGATCTTGAGAACTATAGAGCTTGATTAATTCAGACCCAAACAAATTTTCCCCTAAATCTACAGAGCTTCTCTTGTACCTGCTAGCTAAAGTAAGGTCTTCATCTAACCAGAGAGGATTAGGGTTGGAATAATTGCTTATGAGAATAGCTTGGTTGTTAGAAGTTCTAGCATTAAAATCGCCCATTAAAAGGATATTACCTTCATTCCTAAGGCTAGAAATATCATTCTCTAGCCCATTGTAAGGACAATTTTTATCCAGATTGTTCTTCTTATAGAAGTTAAATATTACAAACATACTATTATTTTTTTAAATAAACATATTTAAATATATATTTTGATATTCTAAATATTTAATTACTATAATTTTTTATTATTTGTAACATAAAAATATCTTGAATACTCTAATATAAACCTTCATTAATATATGATTAATCTATTTTATATAAAAATATATTGTTCTCTTAACAAAGCTTTAAATATGGTAATATGGTAATTAATGGTAATTAATAATCTACTCAATCAAAATATGTAACACTATAATATTTTAATATAATATAATATATTTTACATACGATAATTTATTAACTTATTCAAATTATGAATATAAATATTTAAAAGGTATATATATATGCTCTTCATTTTAGTGAATATATTTTTCTTTTAAATATTATTTTATTTGATATGGATTACTAATAATTTATCAAAATATTTAATAATTGTTTTTGTCGTGGTATTTTATAAAATGTTGATTTTTTTATTGGTGAGATGATTATATTCTCTGAAAACCTTATTTCTGAAAACTCTAGTTAGCTATGGGATGGAAACAATGTGTCCGGAGTCCAGCTCGTTGTCCTAGAGGGCCTAGTACAACCAACTTTTTGAAAAGTGGGAATTTTTACTTATTACATTATTTTTTTCCCTTTGATCAGATTAGTCTTAGTGGCTTTTCAAGATTTTTTTTTTTTTTTTTTAATTTTTAATTTTTAATTTTTTTTTAATTTTTATTTTATTTTTTTTTTTTTTTTTTAATTTTTAATTTTTAATTTTTTTTTAATTTTTATTTTATTTTTTATGAGTCATATTGGGGTCATAGGAGCTATCCTTGTTCTTTGACAAGTGGATCGAATGGTACGACCCTTTCCACATCACCATCATCGCATCTTGTTGGTGGTGTCAGTACGAAAATGACATGTTTTATCTCTCTAGGTGAAGGTTTTAGGGGTTTGGGAGTAAAAACTAACCCCTTTCCAAATGTATTTTTTTCTTCCCATATTGACTCTCTATCGAAGAAGGTCAATGAGGTTTTGAATGATGGGGAAGAGGTTTCCTTGAAGCAGACAGATGATGTTCAGTTTCATCTTGGAAAGAATGGGGTTTCACATGATCTTCTGCATAGTGGGCGCTCTCATTTGGATTTAGAGGTTCTTAGGTCAAACGAAAGCTAAATTTTGAGAAGGCTAAGAAGGGTAGGTCTTTGTGCATGTTGGGAAATGATATAATAACCTTGGATTCGGTCATGGTTTTAGCTCAACGTGCTCTTGTGGGGAAGTTTGAATATATTAGGATGTCGAGGGAGGAGATTCTTCATTGGATTCGTGTTGAATGGAAACCCTTTATTGGAAATATTCCTAGAATGCTTATTTTGGTTAATGGATGTATTGTTTCGTAGTTTCTATTAGAGGAAGATAGACAAGCGATTGAAAGGCAATTCTAGATCCTTGGGATGTGATCTTTGATTTTGTCCCGTTGGCACACGAGATTTGATCTAGGAAAGGAGAAGTTATTGAGGCGACATTTGTGGGTGATTTTGTTGGGGTTCCCTCCACATTGTTGGATTTTGAAGGGTTTCATGGCAGTCACAAACTCCATTGGTCAGTTCATTCTGATAGAGGATGAACATATGTTAGGTGTTGAACAAAAATTGTCTCATATTCTGGTGCAAATTAATCCTATGGGAAGGGGGCTCTTTTTTCCAATGGTTGGACTACTCAAAAATTCCATTTCATTGTCATAAGTGTCGTGACATGGGTCATGCGAGATCAAAATGTCCAAATAAAAACTTTTGTAGTTATGGAGCTTGCGGAGTTGGAGCATCCATTGGAGGAGGGTTTGGACGAACTTAACAATGGATTATACTTCCCTATTTTGTTGGACCATGGGTAAATACCAAATCTTGTTGAAACGTTTTCCAAATCTTCTTTCTGTAGAAGAAATGATAAGTTCCTTGTTGGTTTCGGGTGGGGAAGACCCTGTAGAAGTCAAGGTTTCAGGTTCTATGTATTTTTTGAATTCTATGGATGTGGTAGAAGATCCTCTTTCTGTAGAATCCCAATCTATAGTTTTGGAGGATACTGATATTAATACTAACAAAAAAACTCATGAGGAAACTCAAAAACCCTTTGATCCTAATACTGGTGTTAGTTCTGCTTGACAACTTATTTCTGAGGAAATACAAAATCCCTTGAGGAAATACAAAATCCCTTGATCCTATCTTCTTGTCCTCGTAATTCCCTCCTTTATCTAGCAAAAAACCTATTCATCTTGGGATTACTTTATCTGCTTCTCCAATTTTCGACTATGTTGATCCTTCTCATGTCTCTTCCATGGTTTCTCCAGGAAAAAAGAAGTTCCCTTTACCTATGTACTCCACTGTGGATGTTGATAACTTGGATATGGATGTTGATAACTTGGATATCATTTTAATTTCATCCATCTACACTGCTAATGTCTCTATTCAAAAGAAAAGAAAAGGTAGGAAGGGTAAGGGTTCTGAAATGAAAGATGCAGGTTCTGGTGAAGTGGAGGCAAAATTTATAAACCCTAGGGTTTCCTCTCTTTTTTATCAGGGTTTGTTGAGGGGTTTTGTTTCTCCTCATACCTCTGAATTTCATTTTATTAGAGATGGTGCGGCCTTGAAAGGGGTTACCCAATGAATATAGTGTCGTTAAACATCCGAGGGATAGGAAGTGGCCAAAAAAGAGATGCCCTAAAGATATTGTTTTAGAATGTCCATCCCGACATAGTTCTTCTATAGGAGACAATGACATCATCTATTAATACTTGTAATTATTTTTTGAAGTTAAAGCCTTTGTGGAGAGTGTGTGCATTGGATTCTTCTGGATTGTCCAGAGGAAATATTCTGGCATGGAACCTAGTTGTAGTTGATCTAAAGGTTTATTCTACCAATGCAGGTATACTGGATAAAGGTCATTTCAATGATTTTAGTAATTTGGTAAGAATTTTAAATGTTTATGGTCCATACCAACATAGGAAGGATTTCTGGGAGCATGCTTCCCAAGTTTGTATCCATTCGAATGTATCTTTAATACTGGAAAGCGATCTAAACCTCACTTCTGCGACATATGAGACTTGGGGTGCAGGGAATGCAATAGATCCTTTATCTGATTTTTATGTACTGTGTTTGAAGAGGCTAGGCTTGTGGACATCATACCTAATGTTCATGTTTTGACATGGACTAATGGAAGGTGTGGTAATGTTGGTATTGCAAAATGTTTGGATAGTTTTTTCTTGTATGAAGAGTTATGTGATGCTTTTGGTCATTATCATTCTTGGTATATTATGACAAAGGTGCACCATTAAAGTGTTAAAAATGTAAAAACATATTTTTATTTTTATGTGTCATGACCTAATTAGCACATGCAATGCTCCATATACCTATGCGCATCAGGGTGTTTTGTAAACTAAAATGCGTCAGATCTTTTATAATAATTAATAATAATAATGATAATGATAAAAAAAAATTATTATTTTATTTGGCGCTTCATACATATATATTCCCTAGGGCCTCTTTGAAATAATAAAGCATCAGTGTCCTTTATAATATTTTAAAAATAGAAGACGAATTTTTATTAATATATATTTTATCACACAATGGTGTGTTATATTATCT
>LPNX011189805.1:604996-649691 GCA_001517045.1 Pseudotsuga menziesii | reverse complement strand
TATATATATATATTTTCAACAAGGTAAAAATATTTATTTTAGTCGGTGCATTGTATTATTTGGAGCACCAATGCAATCTAATCATTTTAAAAGCACCAATAAAAAACCTCAGCTAAAACCTCTAGTCACCTTTCGCTACAAATGGATACATGAGACTTTTTGGAAGGGGTTCTACAAAAAGTGCATGATTAATTTTTTATTGTGCATACAAACAATCATAGACTATGGTTATATCTTATATGAACATGTTACTAACACTTCTCATGTTTACTATGTGTGGAGATATGGCACTAATGAGCCTCACATACCATCAACAATGATGGGGCATAGTCAAAGGAGTTGATCCTAAACTAGCAAGACAAATATAGAGAGGGGCTCAAATGTTTATACCAATAAGATCTTTGTGGTTGGATTATTCAACTTTTAGTTGGGATTACATAGCAGGGATGTTAACACCTATATGAGAAATTGATTTAGGTATTCTTTGGGGTGATCCATCATGAGGAGGATAGTGATGGTGGGATAGGGGAAAATGGACCTTCCTAGATAAGTATTATCGTCTATATCTAGAGATCCCTGTTTAGGGATGATGAGGACTAAGTTATTAGTTAGATGGGATAATTTCCCTCGTGTTGTACTGTAGTTTTGGACATGTATCATGTTTTTGGTAGTGCATGGACATGGATGCACACACACACACACACACACACACACACGTGTGTGTGGCTATAATTTTGATTGATAAATCTTATGAATGTGAATGAAATGATGATTTGCTTATTTATATTTACATATGTTGATGATTGGGATGATGAAACGAGCTTATATACATGCATAATTTTATTTTATGCTTGTGATGAAAGAATTAAATGTCAATCTAGAATCAATTTGTAGTATGATCTATAAAGCTATTGAGACTCCTTGGAACATGAATGAATGTAACGGATTAAACTATCTAACCGATTTCCTAACTCATTGATACTTTCTAAATTGGATAGGATCATGAACCCAATAATAGTTGTTTAATGTGTGACTAACAATTGAGAATCCAAATGAACATGAAGGTAATGAATGCACAATTACAGTATTGGTAGTAACACTAACATATATGCTACTTACATGGAAGAGCTAATGCAAAGGGGAGTAAATGGCCCAAGTCATAGAGGCGAGATTTCAAGTGTAGTGATTTGCGCCCTAAGAAAACCGATATAACATAGAGATTTATGATCCATATGAAAATACCATAAAATCAAATAATAAGGCCCATAACCAAAAGTCCGACAATGAAAAAAATAATGCAAAAGTGTAAATATATACATGATGACAAATAGTTTATGTAAAATGGTCCTAAGGGTCAAATTTTTTCAAGTACAAACATTGCATGGATTCTTGAGAAGTTCACCATCAGGACTGGTAAGTTAAAATGTTAAGCCTTATATCTTGTAACATTACCTTTCTATTGTTATATTTGTATTACCTTTATTGGTCGGCTAGGACCTTAATTGTAGTTGTATGGCTGGGTAGAATTGTAATCTTGTCTTATCATCAAATCAAAATGAGGAAAGAAGACAGTCCAAAAATAACCTTCAGAACACATCAAGGTCATTGTGATTTTTAGGTGATTCCATTTATCCTTACCAATGCACCTTCCACATTTCAAATCTTGATGAATTCTATTTTTAAACCCTTCCTTACAAAATATGTGTTATTTTTTTGATGATACTAATCTATAGAAAATCCTAGGAGGAGCATGTACAACATGTTGATAGGGTCTTTAAAATATCCGAGTAGCACAAACGGTATGCCAAGCCTTCTGAGCATGCCTTTGGGGTTTAGGAAGTGGAATATTTGCATCATATTGTATCTCACAAATGAGTCAAAGTGGACCCTAGAAAAATTAAGGCTAGCATGGAATGTTCAGTTCCCAAAACCTTGAATAATCTTATAGGATTCTTAGGGTTTATGGGATACTACCACAAGTTCATCAATAATTATGGTCAATTAGTAGCACCTCTAACATGGTTACTGAAAAAGGATTCATTCTCTTAGACTCAAGAAGCAACCAAAGAGTTTGAAATACATAAAGTGGCTAGGTGTACAACTCCTATATCATCCATTCCTGACTTCATGGTGGAATGTTACGGTCTTAGGGAATTGCATTGGTGCAATTTTAATATAAGAAGGAAGGCCACTTGCATTTGAAATTTTCCAAATTAAATAAAAAATATTACTAAAACCAATTTATGAAAAGGAAATGTTGGTCATATTACATGCAATTAAGAAATGGAATCCTTGTCTAATAGGAAGACACTTGAAGGAAATAATAGATCAGGGCTGCATTGAGTAATTCTTGGAACAAATATTATCTCTAGAAGAGCAACAAAATGGGTTACAAAGATGCTAATTTATGACTTTGAAATTATCTACAAAAAAGAAAAGAAAAATAGGCGGCATATGCACTTTCAAGATAAGAAGATGACATTGAGGGCTTGCTTTGTGTTATTTCCATTATGCAATATGATTGGGTAGAAGAATAAAGGATGGAATGGAATCAAGATCAGAAGGCATGCAAGATAACTCAAGAAATGCAAAAATACCCTAGTTCACTAGATAAATTTGTATGGAATAATGATTCACTATGATACCAAGATCGGCTAGATGTATGTAAGTATTCTCAAATCAAATAGAATGTCCTTTTGGAATTGCACACTTCTCATGTAGGAGGACATTGAGGGTTCTTAAAAACTGACCATAGGATCAAGAAGCATTTTTTCTAGTAAGGTCTTACAAATGATCTCCAAAAGTTTCTTGTAGTGTTTGGTTTGCCAACAAAACAAAGGAAAGACAATCAAGACACCATGTCTTCTACAATCATTAGCCATACAAAGTCAACGTTGGGAAGAGGTCTCAATGGATTTTATCACACGTCTACCAAATTCAGAAGGAAAAACAATCATCATGGTAGTAGTAGATCGACTCACAAAGTATCTCCATTTCTACTCTCTTTCTCACCCTTTTAAATCAAATAAAATAGTTGTAGTATTCATGGAATCAGTTCAAAAGCTAAATGGAATCCCTAAGATTATTGTAAGTGATATAGATCCAATTTTCACTGGTAATTATTGGAAGGAAATGTTTTCTTTTTGGGGCACTTGGTTGGCTCACAACTCCTCTTACCATCCTCAAGCAAATGAGAAAACTGAGATTGTGAATAAATTCCTAGAAGGGTATCTTCATTACTTTGAATTTGATGAACAAACATAATGGGTGAAGTGGTTTCCCTTAACTTAATGGTGGTACAACACATATTTCCATACTTATTAAAAAGTGTCAACATTATGGAACTTTATGACTATCATCCTCCTTCCATAACATCGTACTTGAAAGAGAAATATAAGGTTCAATATGTGGAGGATCACATAAAGAACCAACAAGATATTTTCCAACTATTGAAAGATAACTTGGCTATAACACAAAATAGGATGAAACAACAAGCATATCAACATCACAGTGAAAGGAAATTTGAAATGGGGGATTATGTATTTTTAAGGCTAAAACTATACAAATAAATGTCCCCCAATTAAAAAAAGAGGATCACATAAAGAACCAACAAGACATTTTCCAACTATTGAAAGATAACTTGGCTATAACACAAAATAGGATGAAACAACAAGCATATCAACATCATAGTGAAAGGAAATTTGAAATGGGGGATTATGTATTTTTAAGGCTAAAACTATACAAATAAATGTCCCCCAATTAAAAAAAGAAGGACAATAAATTATATCCCAAGTATTATGGTTTGTACAAGGTGTTGCAGAGGATTGGAAGTATGGATCTTACAAATTGGAGTTGCCTCCTTCTTCACATGCAGATCTAGTCTTCCTTGTGTCATGTCTAAAAAAATTAATTAGTGAGAAGATCCCAGTCCAAACTAGTTTAACAAAGATATATGAAGAATAAAAATTGGCACTATAACTTGAAACAATCTTTGACACGAGGACCAAGAAACTATGCAATCAAGCAATTACTGAGCACCTCATCAAGTAAAATAAATTTCCAATAGAAGAGGTGACATGGGAAGATGAGTTCTTTAGGCATAAACATCTAGAGCTAATCAAGTGTCGAGGACAACACTTGTTTGAAGGGGAGGGGCATATTATGCCCTATATATTGTAATGTTACATTTATATTGTTATATTTGTATTATATTTATTGGTCGGTTAGGACCTTAAGGTTGGATAGAATTGTAATTGTACCCTTTTTCTCCTATATATATACCAAGGAGATCTAAATTTAGTATCATCTCATCTTGTCTTGTGTATTGGATAAATTTTAAAAGGAGGTTTCCCCCTCTAAGTGACTTCTTATTCATTTATTCTCTTCATTCTTAAGGTGGTGGATTACTCTGTATTTCTTTTTTTATGTTCTTTTGGGAATTTGGTGCATAAAATTAAGGTGAACATGAAGGTGATGAATGAAAAATTACAATATTGGTAGCAAAACTAACACATATGCTACTTACATGGAAGATATAATGCAAAGGGGAGTGAATGGCCCAAGTCAAAGAGGTGAGATTTTGAGTGTAATGACTTGTGCCATGAAAAAACTGATGTAACATAGAGATTGATGGTCCATCTAAAAACACCATGAAAGAACATCATAAGGCCCATAACCAAAAGCGTGGAAATGAAAAAAAAATGTAAAAGAGTAAATATATACATGATGACAAATAGTTTATGCAAAATGGTACTAAGGGTCAACTTTCTTGAAGTATAAACATTGCATGGGTTCTTGAGAAGTTCACCCTTGGGTATGATATGTTAAAATCCGCCCTTCCCAAACAACACTTAATGATGTAAGGGTCCTTCGATAAGGATTCAAACTTTTTACTCAGAATAATGTGGTCTACAACAAGGTGATGGGCTTGTTAGCGTGGAGACTCAGGTTCAAATCCATGAGTGGGTATGATTGTAAATATGACTATGTAAATATAAAAAGTATTTATCAATAATAATAAAAAGGATTCAAACTTTTCGAGACCAATGGTATCATGAGCTTGATCATAGACCGGGACCATATCACCTTCATGAAACGAGTGAATATGAACATGATGATCGCAATGAAATTTGGAGTGATGATTATGTAAGGATGCACGGTGATAATCATTTTCCTATTTCAATGTTTCTAGGCACCGTTCCAACATGGAGGTGTTTGGTAAAAATTCAATGGCCAAATGGAGGGAGGGGATCTGACGCTCAATGGGTAAAATTGAATCAACTCCATGGATGAGACAAAAAGGTGTAAACCTTGTACTGATAATTAATTCCCAATAGGACCATAAAGTGGAAAATATCGCGTGATGACAATTATATTTTTGCTTATCAATGATTCATTGGACTATGGTTATGATTATTTTATTGACGACTGTGACCTCGCAATTCCGTTGCAAATAAAAGGGTGATGAAATCGATGCTCAAATTTTAAATCTATAGCTAGCTTGCATAATATTGCATCCTCAATATGTGTTCCATGATCATAAGCAAATTACTTTAGGACATTGAAATTAGTGATGTTGTGGTTATAAAAAAAGTGATTGGTTGGGGTTTTCATATTGTTGAACATCAGCATGGCTTCAACCCACTTCATAAAATAGTAAAAGGATACAATGATTCACTTGTGCCTATTGACATACATAGGTTGACACTCCATAAAATCAATCCTCCACTTGCAAAAGGGACCTACTGAAATTATAGTGTAAAGAAGAGTTGGAGGAGGTTACACCTTAGGGCCATAAAATTGGAAATTATGACATGTGTGTGTAGA
Organism: Pseudotsuga menziesii; assembly: GCA_001517045.1. Classification (NCBI taxonomy): domain Eukaryota; kingdom Viridiplantae; phylum Streptophyta; class Pinopsida; order Pinales; family Pinaceae; genus Pseudotsuga; species Pseudotsuga menziesii. Next base: position 643,865 of record LPNX011189805.1, on the reverse strand, counting down.
TAAAGAGAGAGAATTGAATATTTTCATAAAAAACTATCTACTAAATCCTACACAAATATAAATATCTAAGTTAATTAGTTATAGCCTAGGTAGTTGAGAGGATGAGTGTTATCCTCCATACCTAGGTTCAATCCCCAAAAGTGACATGTTGAGATCTTAAATGGCTATATTGTTGACAAATATTTGTTCTTCTACAAAATTTAGTTTACCTTGGGTACTATCCTTGGAATGAGGGCAATTTGAAGATGCGTTTACTCGAGAAATGCATTCCACATTAAAAAGGAAAGAAAGATATAAACATCCATAAATTAAGCTTTTCGGAGGTTTATAGTTTTGTTTTAGCACAAATATTTTTTTCTTAGTGCTTCTACTATTCTAGAGAGAATTGGTACTTGAATTATTTATGTGTGCACTAATCCTTAGAAGTTTGTAATACACACTAAATACAAAAAAGAAATTAACCATAGAAGAATGCATCTTGAAAAATGGTCATGTGTTCTTTTCAATGTACAACTAATTTTTCAAAACGTAATCCATTATTTGTAATACCCCCATTTTGACCCCTATACAATATTGGCTTAATAATGTCAATGTTGTTAAAACATAATGTATGATTCCTAGTGTGGATCTCAAGGCTTAGGCCCTACTAGTGAATGTTCATATTATAAAGGAACGCACTTTATATTTTGTAGACATGTGCTAGTCAACCATGGAAAAATGTAAAAGCAATGTAATATTTATAATGTGAATAAAGTCAAGAGTTGGTTATGGAGGAAACTAAAATGAGGGGGTTGTATTTATCCACTAGGGAGAGGAGAGGGGTTCGTGGGATTAAATCATTTGCTTCCAAGTGTCATATTGATAACCCATGTCTCATAAATAGTAATCAACCACCCAAGTGTTCTTTTTGAACTTTAATTATGCTTTAAGAAGACTGTTGAAAAATCAGTTCATGAATTTAATGGGGCATGGGATGAACCCAAGAATTCATAATTCTAAGTATGGGATCAGATTTTGGTACCCAGAGGTCAATTACCTTCATGGGTATTAATTTCCTTTCATTCCCATTCCATTGTTGAGGAATCAAGGGGTGATTGCAGCATGTTATGCATTCCCAACAAGAAAAACAACGTAAATCGTAACTAGGGAAAAAACCACGTCTAGAGTATAAAAAATGCCTAAAAAATCGTGTGGCTTGTGAAATTCAGTGGGGGATCCATATTTGTCAACCACGGGGAAAATGTGAGAGTGTCAAAATCCCAAAAACCCGTGGGAAACCCATATTTGGAAGCCTGGAAATTGAATTATGTGGCTGAAGGTTAATGTGGCCTGGAATCAGAAAATCGAGGAGAAATTTGAAGTTAGAGAGAGACCATGGGTTTGAATGGATTGATAAACATAGTGAAGGAATTAAACATCTAAAGGTTTATCATCTTGGAAATTTCTATGCCCACCCTGAATAGAACTAGAGGGAAGGGGTGCCCGACGGACTGTGTAGCAGAGAACGAGACCTTCCTTGTGTTGGGTGTAGTAGGTAACGTGGGTGGAAAGGATGGATGAAGCCAACTGGGGTTCCTGTAGATATGTGGTTGAGCTCAATAGCTTGGAATTATCCTCTCTTACCTCTTTGGATGCTTCATAAACCCGGTTGTGTGTTAGATTTGCATGAGTATGTGTTCCTATGGATGTGAGTGAGCCTGTGTAGTTCCTCCTTAGTGGATACATAGACCATCTCAAGGGTGGCCTCTTAGTAGAGATATAAAGTGTTGGACAAAGTGCCTATGGTTGAGTGGAATGTTTCTCTTCCATAGCCAGTTTCTTGAGAAATTTCATTGAAAAGATAAGTGTTTACTTGTTAATTTAATGTCTTGTTTGAATGTGCATGAATTATTATTATTATTATTATTATGCATGTGATGAATATGTTGATATTTTCAATTTTTTGAGCAAATATGAATGTCTTGAACTTAAAAAATTTAATTGCAGATACACTGAACACTGGAATCAATATAACATTCAATCACACAAATCATTCATCCACAACACAATATGTACCCTATGGAAAACCCTCAAATTAATGAGGATGAAAAACCCCAACAAATATTCAAAGTATAATTATGATAGATCGAAGAGAATGACTTTTACACAATAAGAAGATTGATTTTGGCACCCTAGGTGCTAGATAAGAGAGAATACTAAGAAATAGAGAATAAAGGTCAACTGTATCAACTTGCCATGTGCCCAACACTTAAAAAACAAGAAAGAATCACTGCCATGCAAGTTATAAAAAAGGGTTGCATGGGGAATAGTGCATCACATGTAGAAATTATGAATTGCCTTTTTGGAGAAATATTGTTGTGCTTCATTTTCTTCAATCCTGCAAACATGATGTGCAATTTCCTTTCATCTTGGGCATTAAATCATGCTTTATTGAATCCATAGTGAACTTGACTCTTAACTCGATGTAGGATCACTTATTTAACATGATAAGTTAAGTGTCATCATGCAAACACTTAATTAACTGAAGTGTCATATTTTGATTTACTTAAGTGTCTTCTTTTTGTTTAACTAAAGTGTAATCAATAAAAACACTTTAATTAACTAGTCCATATTTATTGACACTTAGTTAACTATTATTAACTGAAATCATGTTGATTGATTTACTTGCAGTGATCAGTACGAGTTCTCCTAATTGCATACATTTATAATTGATGCTTTAATTGAAGCATTGATTGAGGCATACATTGCTATTTAACAAAATATTTATAACTTGATTTCATCTTAGTCAACTGAAGTCATTTCATGTGTAATTCGAAATATCTTGTTCTCTATGCTTATCTCTTTATCTTGTATCTTTATGCATGCTCATTATGTGTTAACTTTAATTATCTATCATATCATATTATCCTCAGAAAATTTGTCATATTTTGTGATCATATCATATTACTATGGACCAAATGATCATATGCTAAAGTAGTTCACTCTAGAGGTGGCCAGTCTCTAGAGGATACTTAATATAATTTTGTGACCATGGTTAGTAATATATCCCACAACATTTGATGCTTCAACATGCAAAGCATCCACCTCTATAACTGGAGGCCCACCCCATCGGTACCTACTATAATTGGAGGCCCACCCCATGGGTACCGACTATAACTAGAGGACCACATGAGAATCATTACCTCTATAACTAGAGGTCCACCCCATAGGTACCTACTATAATTGGAGGTCCATATGAGAATTGTGACTCGATATACACACAAGTATCGAGCCTTGTAATACAATACTTTACGATGTCATCACTTTGATAGATCAAAGCATTCACCTCAACACATGAGGAATAAACTTTTATAACTGAAAGGATTAGTCATCCTTTGGGTCCAACCCTAAGAATATACTCCAAGTACATGAGTCCAAGTTAGGAGTCCCTATCTCAACACATGCGGCCTAATACTGGTTGCACAATATTAGCTTGGAGAATGACTCATGGTGTTGTACATTTAACACTCCTTCTCAGTGAGGGAGGCATTCTTTTCCATGCCAAGCTTGTCTCAGAAGTACCTAAACTTCATCACTGACAAAGGCTTCGTTAACACATATTCATTCTTGCAATCTACTCTTTAGTAGCAATCTACCAAAATCTTATCTTACTAGACCATGTCTCTGATGAAGTGATGCTTCATCTCAATGTGTTTTTATCATAAAACACAGTGTTTTCGAAAATCTTGACACAACTTTGATTGTTACAGTGAATGAGTATAGACTCAAGATTTGAACTCAACAAGTAGCTTCCCAAGTTATACTTCTTCTCGGAAGATAGTACTAGATGCAATACACATAGCTAATCCCAGGCTAAAAAAATAGTTGGATGGCACAACATATAACAGGTCTTCTATGTATCAAATACATTAAGCTACCTATTCTGACATGTAGTTTCCCCAAACTAGAAACCATGGATTTTTGCAATTTGTCATGTCAAACTTTTACAACACATTAAATGTGTAATATCCTCGCAGAAGGGAAAATCTCATCTTTCCTTTGATAATCTTTAATACTTGCTTTATGCTTGTTTGAATCCTAGAATCTTCTACTATTTGGAGAAGTTCTCTATGAGATTTCCATTCTCGGTGATGTTCTCCAAGTCCTGGCCATTTTCAAAGTGGCTTAATTGTTTCTTAATGGTACCTCACTTAGAAAACTATATGGCTATATGCCCTCTCCAAGAGAATATTGAGCAATAGAGAATGGAGATCAACTGTATCAACTTGCCATGTGCCCGACACATTAAAAACAAGCAAGAATCACTGCCATGCAATCTATAGCTAATGGTTGCATGGGGAATGGTGCATCACATGCATAAATTGTGAATTTCCTTCTTGGAGAAATATTATTGTGCTTCGGTTTCTTCAATCCCGCAAACATGATGCGTAATTGTCTTTCATCTTGGGAATTAAATCATTCTTGATTGACTCCAGAGTGAACTCGCCTCTTAACTGGATGTAGGATAACTTAGTTAACATGCTAAATTAAGTGTCATCATGCAATAACCCAAGTGTCTGCATCATGCAAATAATTAATTAATTGAAGTGTCATATTTTGATTCACTTAAGTGTTGTATTTTAGTTTAACCAAAGTGTAATCAATGCAAAATACTTTAGTTAACTAGTCCATATTTATTGACACTTAGTTAACTATTATTAACTGAAATCATGCTGATTGATTTACTTGTAGTGATCATTGTGAGTTCTCCTAATTGCATACATGTATAATTGGTGCTTTAATTTAAGCATTGATTGAGGCATACATTGTTTATTTAATTGAATCTTTGTAACTAAGGGTTTATAACTTGAGTTAATCTTAGTCAACTCAAGTCATTTCATGTGAATTCAAATTCTCTTGTTCTTTATGGTTATCTCTCTTTCTCTTATCTTTCTACATGGTCAATATGTGTTAACTTTATTTATCTATAATATCATAGTATACTCAAAAGATTTTCCAGATGCTATGATCAGATAATATTACTTCGGACCAAATAATCACATGCTAAATTAGTTCACTCTAGAGGTGGTATGCCTCTAGAGGAGAATTAATACAATCCTGTCACTATGGTTAGTAATATATCACACAACATTTGATGCTTCAACATGTAAAGCATCCACCTCTATAACTGGAGGTCCACATGATAATCATTACCTCTATAACTGGAGGTACACATGAGAATCATTACCTCTATAATTGGAGGTCCACCCCATAGGTACCTACTATAACTAGAGGTCCATATGAGAATCATGACTTGATATACACACAAGTCCTGAGCCTTGCACTACAAGACTTTACAACATCATCATTTTGATAAATCAAAGCATTAACATCAACACATGAGGAATAAAATTTTATAACTAAAATGCTTAGTCATCCTTTGGGTCCAACCCTAAGAATCTACTCCAAGTAACCGAGTCCAACTCAGGATTCACCTCAACACATAAGGCCCAATCCTGGTTGCACAAGATTGGCTTGGAGAATGACTCGTGATGTTGTAGATTTAACATGTATATGCATGTTGTGTGTGTGGAATGAAATTATTTTTCGCTATGTATTTTTAGTAAGCATCTACACATGCATTGAAATGTTTATGAATTTAGTAATATGACCATGGGGATGAAATTTAGAACATCCTATATAGTTCATTTCCCCTCCATTAGTCGAATTGATGGGTGGAGACATGATAGAGTGGTATCAGAGCTATTGGTTACAACACTGGGGTTGTTTGGTCCAGAATCAACATTCACAGGAAGAACATCCGAGTTGCACAGGAAGTGATGATAACATTTTGGTAAAACTCATGGGTTTAAAATAATGATTGTGTTTCAATGGAGCTCATGGAATGGAACCTATGATTCTCCCAGCAAGAGTAGCATAGTGGTTTAAGGAAATTCACGAACATTTTCGAATTCACAAAGATAACAACAATGGATTTCCTGTGTGTTACGCAATGGAGACATTTCATAAATGAAAGAAATTGAACATTTTGTTTTATTTATGAAAACATGATAGAGTGGTATCAGAGCTATTGGTTACAACACTGGGGTTGTTTGGTCCAGAATCAACATTCACAGGAAGAACATCTGAGTTGCACAGGAAGTGATGATAACATTTTGGTAAAACTCATGGGTTTAAAACAATGATTGTGTTTCAATGGAGCTCATGGAATGGAACCTATGATTCTCCTAGCAAGAGTAGCATAGTGGTTTAAGGAAATTCAGGAACATTTTTGAATTCACAAAGATAACAACAATGGATTTCCTGTGTGTTACGCAATGGAGACATTTCATAAATGAAATAAATTGAACATTTTGTTTTATTTATGAAAATATGAAAAATATGGATTTTTGAGGTGGACCCCACTGTACCATGTCGGCAAGAGGGTTATGATGTGGACTAGCCACACAAGAAGGAAATGTGGGTATCCAACATCCATGACCTATAGGCACCATAAGGAAAGTCCCATGTGGTACCAAGAAGAGAAGAATGTGGGTAAGCCATGGAGAAAGGTCCACAAGTGCAGTAGGGAATAAGTCCACAACAATCTATGGAGAAAGGTTTGGGGGTGAAATTGAGCAAAGTCCCGTGGGGTTATCGTGAAGAGAATTTCATGAAGAGTTGTAGGGAAGGTCCACGAGAAGAGTGGAGAATAATTCCACAGGATATACAGAGAGGAGTCCATGGGGGTACCAAAGAAAAAGGTTCATGGGCGTGATGAACGAAAGTCCATAGGCTCTGCAAAGTTTGTGGGTGAGGTGTAGCTAAGAAAAGTGACCCATAGAGGCTCTAGAGAGAAGCCTGTGGGTGCAGCATAATATAGGTCTAAGGTGGGCATTGGTTAACGGTTATCATCTATCGTTCAATAGTCGTCGAAGTGCATTCGTGGGAGTACAAAATGTGTTCCATGAAATAGGCCCACGGGGAGAGGTCCGCAATGGTCATCAGTGCACATCTGAGGGAAAATGAAATCATGATAAATGGATATGATTCATAGTGCATCCACAACTTGAATCCTGGATAATGGAAAGTGGGAAAGTTATTAGGAATATATTTCCTATCCACATGTTTGATTTTAACTGGAAACTAATCCAACAACAGCCTTCCTAAAACCACTCCTTAGTGAGTTGTTACCACTTTTGGGTAATGGAATACAACTAGCACATTTCCGCCATGGGTAATTGGGGAAATAAGAAGTGGTTTTGACCCTCATTTTTTAGGTGTCGATAAATAAACAATTTCACCAATATTATGCACAATATTGTACAAAATTGAAATATTTACAAAAGAAAGGCATTTCCCTCGACATCCGACCCTGTAGTGGCGTAGGGAAAGGTGTAAGCCCCCTTAACCCCCATTATTATTTTTAATATGAATCTACAAATTTAGTTCCTAAGTTTAAGTGTGGCTACAGGAACAATATAAAATTGGGAAAATTTGGTAGTTTTGATAGGTTGTAACGTTTACTCAGGAACTACAAAAAAAGCTAATAATGTCTGAGAAAAAAAGTACAAGAGTCAAAAGTAGTCAACCCCAAAATTTTACAAAAGTTAACTGGAGCATTGACTCACAGAGATGAAAGTTGTTGAGTGATCCTTGTTTTATGTATTATTAGTTCCCTATAGAAAAAAATGTAGTTATATATAGATTTTCTTCTATAAGTGGTTGAAGTTGGTCTTCAAAGATAATTGCACCTGTAGAAAAAGTGAAGGTTTAAGAAAAATCAACATTCTTGAGAGGATGTAACTTTTAGCTTTGAGATTGTAATGAAGCATGAAGATAGGAGTTGGAAAGATTATCCATAGAGTAACATTAGTGCACAATCATAATATAAAAATGGAGCGCAAATGTTTCTATAATTTGAATAGAAAAGTGCATATAACCGTGATTTGACAAAACATGTCAATAGGAGTAGTTTCCAGAATATAAGGAATGCATTCTCTATGTTCAGAATATGCAATATGAATTGCATAGAGGGTTTGTGGAAATCCATTAAGGAGAGTAAATAGTTGTCATATGCATTATTGAGAAGTGGAAACCATGTCTAATCATGAAAGAATAAAATAGACCAATAATAGATATTGGTGCCTTGGATAAGAATGCATCCAAGATATTATTGTGGCTAATACATGCAATTTGAATTGCAAGGAAGAGCCATGGGAGATCGTGATTATTGGATATGGATATTTTATTCCATAAGAGAATGCTCAACAAGGTGTGGTAGAGGCCAAAAGGTAAGGAATATGAAATTTGTAAAGGTGATAAGTGAACCAGCCTTGTGGAAAGTGTATGCATGCTAAAAGAAGTTGTCACGAATGGAATAAGACATTATAGTATGTTGAATTTCCATGTGGTTCATGATAGTAACATAACGTCAGGCATGCAAAGGATACTAATAAGGGAATGGGGGCATTCCCATGTGTTAATATATGGTGTGGTCCAAATTTGTTACAAATATTTCCATAGGAAAGGAAAGAAAGTCTCATAGTTGTATGAGGCACAACAACATATAATGGACCCTAAAGAGATTCCATATGGAGTTGGAATGGAATAAATTGCAGCGTTGTTAAATGCTAGGAAGTCTAGGAAAGGGAAGGTGGACTTGAATAGAATTACCCAAAGAAATTGGAGCAACAAAGCAATGTGAACAAGGCACAATGAAAGCTATTATAATGACCAATGAATGCTATGTAAGGTTGATAGATGGTTGTAGCATAAATTGGAGAATGATATCCATAAGGAAACATTGATAAAGAGGGAAATTTCTCATCTTAAACTATTCTTGTTTATAGCATAAAAAATGGCATTCTTGGAAAGTAGCAAGTACGAATGTTATACCTGAGTATATGCATTGAATTGATGTTTGGTGAGAAAACCATAGCTAATAACCCCTATTTTGTTTGGCAGAGAGGCCATGAATTGGATCAGTTATGATGTGTAAGAGGAATTCTATGCCATGATGAATAGTTGGAAAGGGATAATTCCTCAATTCTTCTCTTGCTAATATATTTATATTTTATGAGTTTATATACCAAAATTATGGCATAGGAATGTTGGAAAGACAAGCGATTAGATAGATGATGCATATGCACTAGCGGGCATATTAAGAGATAATACATAATTCATGTGAACCAACTTGTGCATGCATATGGTATTGCATATTAGTAAAAGTAATGAGGTTTTACATATGCAATGAGCCACTAATTACAATTATTGGGGTTGATGATGATTCTCTACCTGGAAATGGTTGAAGCATGGTTGAAGATGTCGATAATGTTGTTACATGTGACTAGTATCCTTTTGAAGAAAGGTTGGGGTGATGAATCTATGATCAAGAGGTTGGTGGAAGGACTGTGCAGTCCTTGGTGAGAGGCCAACTAATTAAGTAACATTATAGATGTTGATGGAAACTATGTAGGTAATGTTTTATTCATGTTGATTGCATGAGTGTTGGAAGGGGATTAGGTAAGAACCCCTTCGACCATATTTTAGTCATCCTAATTTGGTATGCATGTGATATTGAATGCAGTTAAGTGAATGATATCCCACCAAGGTTGGTGAGGAATGGGGTAGTAAGGGAAAGGAACCTTATAACATGTGACTATTAATTTTTTTTGAATGCATTCATAAGAAATAATTGTATGCCATGTGTGAGACCATGAAGATGTTGGTTTGTGAATCCTGCAATGTTGCACAAGTATCCCATGAACTCCCTATTGGTGTTAATATGGGATGAAACCTATTTTCTAATAAGTATGGAGTGAGTGAACTCCCAATGTGGTGTTCAGGTGAAGAAGGAAGGAATTTAAATAATTAACCAAGTGATTGGGAATATGGTTCGGTATTGTGTTGAAGCATTGGCTAGGATGTCCAACTTAACATGGTAGGACACATGTGTAGGCACATAAAAGGTTTTAGAGCAATGCTAGAGTGTATTGGGTGCATGAGAATAAGTGAATTATGTGCATTGAATAAATTATAGGGAAGAGTTTCCTTGTGTTCTTGACAGACTATTAAGCAATTAAAGGAGTATGATTGTGTAATCATGAGTATTTAAAGTTTTATTTGATTGCATAGATAATGTGACTGTATCTTGCAATTTTGTTGTGATAACGATGCATATAAAGTGAATGTATTTCATTGCATTTTAAACATTAACAACTGATAGTATTTGAATTATGGAGTGTTTAAATCTAAGATCACTTCAATGATCGTTGTAAATGTTACAATGAAAATATTATATCCATGGGTACTCACAAATTGTTTGGCTGATTGAAAATTTTATATTGCAGGTAGAATTGTCTTAAACGTGGCAATGTTTGTATGTCCATAATAAAGGTTGGAATCTACCATGTTGTGCAAAATCAAAACATTATGAGGATGATCTCATGGCTGTCAAATATTATTTCTATATGAAGCATATTTGAAACTTTTTTTATTTAAGTTTATGAGAAGGATCTCGTGGTTGCGAAATCTGATTTTTGTAGGAAAACATATTTGTAGATTTTAGAATTGAAGTTTTGTTGAAGACTATTTGGCTGATCTAAATTTATGTCAAGAGGACATGTTGTAGGTGGATGTCCAGTTTATGGCAGTAGGTGTGAGACCATGAGGGAAACGATTTTACCACTTATAAGATCCAAACAATATGAGTATGTCCTTATTATTAAATAAGTCTAATCTCCATAGGAGACATAATTGTAAATTCATATTTGAATTTGGTTATTAATGTTGTTGATTGTTTGAATGTTTTTGAGTTGTTTTAGGAGGACACCTTGTAGGAATACAATGTGATATGTCTTGTAAGAGATAAACATCATGAGAAGGACCTCATGTTTGGGGGATATAGTTTTTGTATGAAGCATATTTGAGAAATTCTAATTGAAATTATTATGATGACATCTCATGTGAATTGCATGCTTGTATGTAATGCAAGTGAGATGGTGAAAATATTCCAGTGGGGTAGATGTTTCTTGATGAAGCTAAAAATACAAAGGAAATACCAAGAGTGTCTTTGGTTTGAGAAACCCTGTAAAATTACTTGCTTGTGCTTGTCTCTCCACAATGTCGTTAAACCTAGTAAGAGCATTGGTACTATGGAGGCTTGCATGGGTATTGGTAACCTTTCTAGGCTCACGTTGAAGAGTACTGGAGGGATGGGTATGCCTAAGGGACTATGTAGAAGAGAAGGGGTACCATCCTTGTTTCACGTGAGTGGGTATTGTGAGCCCATGCTAGCCTATAGCCAAGTGAGTCACCTATGGATTTCCTGGAGGGAACCTTTGGTTTTCATAGGAGAAGGGGCCATGCAATTGTATTCATTTTTATTGCATGATAAACACAGTAGAGGTGATGTCTTGGAAATGGTTGTTGTGTGCTTGATAACCCTAGTCGAGGAGATAGCTTAGCATATTGGTTAATGGAATTCTTGATAAACCTATTTGGTGTACTGGCTTGGCATTAGGCATTGAATGTTGTGGAAGAGCCAATGCGCTAGCTAAACATTTGTTTTAAATTTGTACACATGTGATCTGAGGCTTACAAAAACTTGGTTACCTTTCGATGGACACCCTGAAGAGCACTATAAGGGGTGGATACACTGAAGAGAATATTTAGCAAAGAAGAGGTAATATCCTTGTGTAGGGTGGGGCGGGTCTTGTGGGAACCATAGTTGTCTAAGTCAAAATGATGATACCTGTGGAATATTCTTATGAAGATAAGTATTTTGTTTATTTTTCATGTTCTTGTTGATTTAATGTGAGTATACTTGTGTATATGATTCGGCTATGGATTTGAAAATATTGTTAAGGGATGAATCCTATGAGAATCGATTTGACATGTGAATTGAATCATTTCAGCATAGGTATTGCGGGATCCAAGGACCCTGAAGGCATATTAAGGATGTAGTTGGATATGTGGTTATTTTGAAAATCTCAGTATGAGCATATAAAGATTGGAAAGAGATCCAGTGGATGCTGATTAAGAAAATGGAAGGCAAAGAAATGAGGTGAATACTGAGGACGTTGTTATTCCAAGGGGGAGGGGAATGTAATACCCCCATTTTAGCGCCTAGAGAATATTTGCTTGGTAATGCAAATGTTGTAAATATATAATGTATGATTCCTATGTGGATCTCAAGGCCAAGGCCCTGTTAGTGAATGCTTAGCTTATAAAGGAAATTATTTTATATTTCGATACATCTACTAGTCATCCATGGAAAAATGTAAAATCAATGTAATATTTATAATGTGAATAATTTCGAGCCGAAACGGGTGTGGCTCATTGGCGTCACTTGATATTAAGTCACTTGTTGTAAAGGAGGTCACGAGATCAAATCCCACCCAGGTTTACCTGTGTCCCATGTCTTGCGGGCTAGTGTGGGGCACCTAGGGGTATAGTGGTAGCAGGAATGGGTCCCTGGACCTTGTGTGATGCGAGTACCATTCCATCCCTAGTTGTTGATTCCCCTAGTCAAAATAATAATAATAATAATAATAATAATAATAATAATAATAATGTGAATAAATTATAGAGATGGCTATGGAGGCAACTAAAATGAGGGGGTTGTGTTTATCCACTAGGGAGAGGAGAGGGGTTTATGGGACTAAATCCTTTGCTTCCAAGTGTCATATTGAGAACCCATGTGCCATAAATGGTAAGCAACCACCCAAATGGAATTTCTTGTCGATCTCTAATTATGTTATAAGAAGATTGCTGAAAAAATAGCTCAGAAGTGGGGCATGGGTTGAACCTAGGAATTAGTTTTTGGTACCCAAAATTTTGAGTGGGCTGTGAAACTCAATGGGGGATCCATATATGTCAACCATGGGTAAATTTTGAGGGTGTCAAAAGCCCTAAAATCCATGGGTAAACCCATATTTGGTAGCCTGGAAATTGAAGTCGAGTTACTCTTACCGAGTAAATTTTCTTTATGGGTGACCTCAAATTGACTCGGGTAAGAGTAACTTGGAATATTCCACACATTATGAATATGTCACAAAAGAAGAGATTAAATTTTACCTCTATGTTGAAAAATATTTAAATGCTAAACTCTCTTTCAGAAAACATACTGTTTCTTTGATTTCGGATTCAGAAATTTCTTGTGTAAAAACCATTTAGGGATTGAGGGTTCAATTTCTTCTGATTTAGTAAAGATTTCTCAGACCTCTTCAGTAGTTAGAAACTTGAGTGGTGATTTTGATAATGTCTCCTATGGGTTATCTTTGGAACATAAGGATTCTTCCATAAAACCTCAAACTTCCGAACCAAACTCCCCAACTCTTACTTTGGATTCCATCCTGGCATGAAAAGGTAATTATTTGCACCATGTATTGAAACGTTATTATAATTCAGACACTGATTTATTAAAATAAAGTGGATATAATCCATCTGATCTTAAGGATTTCAAAGCTCCCTTATAAATTTACTCAAAAAATCCTTCGGTTAATTCGATACAATTCATCCATTTCCAAAATGTTATGATTAGGAAAAAGAAAAATCCCAAATCCTTTTCTGTAGATCCTGGTTCGTTGAGTTATAAACCCTTATCTGTCAGATTGGAGGAAGCCATCTTTGAAAAATATGCCACTGTACCTGGTTTGTCAGGGGAACTTAGAGCATTGAATCCCCAGATAAATGTTTTCCAATGACCTTCCTCTCACTAAATTTTAGGGGGTTGGGTAGAGATGAAAGGATTAGTGCTCTATCTAAACAATTTTCTGATACTAATCCTGACATTATTCTCTTACAAGAAACCATGTGTTCTACCTCTATAGCTATTGAAACCATTGCAAATATCCTTCGTGGTTGGGAAATGTCAGTTTTCAGTTGAATATTAGGCTTGTCGAGAGGTCTTATTTATTGTTGGAACCCTAGGGTAGCATATTTGAAGTCTTTCAAAACCAACTGGGGCATACTTTTGGAAGGGAAAATGGGGGTTTCTAGTCTTAGATTTGACAATTCTAAATGTCTATGCTCCTTATAAAAACATGGACTATTTTTGGGACTCTTTATCAGCATCAGACTTGTTGAATTCACAAAATATTATTTTGGCAGGAGATCTCAACTTCACCTTGTCTCTAGCTGAAATTTCGGGTCATAATGTCAAGTTGGATCCAATGGAATTATATTTTAAAAATCTTCTGGAAATATTTGATTTATTTGATATTTTCCCATCTATATTGAACCAACCTGATCCAATGGTAGAAGTGGGAAGGATGGCATTCTTAAAATACTGGACAGGTTTGTTGTTAAGTCTTCTTTGATCGAGAGCTTCCACATGCACAGAACTTGGATAGGGGTTAATAAATTCTCCGATCATTGTCCCATTTTCCTACAATTAATGGATTTTCACCCAAGAAAAATTTTCCTTTTAAGTTCAACAGCTCTTGGATTGATAATGAGATATTATGTGTCTTTGTTCGGGATACCTGGTTATCCTACGAATCTGATGAGCACATGAATCCTATGGATCACTTGGTTATTAAGCTTGAATCTCTCAAAAATTCTGTTACTAGTTGGATCAAAGATACGAAAGCTAAATATTAGGGAGAATACTCTCTCCTTGAGGCACATATCAAAAATTTATATCAAAAGAATTCCGATTTCTCTATTTCTGAAGAATATATTGTATTAACCAAGCTATATGAAAAGAAGAAAGATTTGATCTTAAAGCAGGTAGAAAAATATTGGAGACTTAAAAGTAGGGCTATTTGGATCAATTTGGGAGACAATAATACTAGATTTTTTCATTCTTTTTCCTCAAATAGGAAAATAAATCTAGGTTGCTTTAAAATAGCTCAAAGAAATCCATGTTTGATTTTTTCAATGAAGAAGACACTCTCTTTATAAAAGGTCAGGTAACTCTAAAATAAATCTAGGTTGCTTTAAAATAGCTCAAAAAGTAAAAAATTCCAGGCCTTGACGGGTGGATTGTTGAGCTCTTCTTACACTTTTTCAATATAATGGGAAAATAATTGCTTGATTTGGTTGAATTCTCAAGAACATAAGGGTTTTTTTTGGAACTTTAAAATCCACCTTCATCACCTTAGTTCCTAAGTGCAATAAACCAGGTATTTTTGTTGACTTTCATCCAATAGCACTTTGCAATCTACTTTATAAGCTCATTTCTAAAATTATTGCAAACATAATTAAACCTATTTTATCAAAAGCTTTTTCTTGTGAGCAATTTGGATTTCTATTTGATAGACAAATTCTACATTCCATAGGGATAACACAGGAGGTTATTCATACTATCAAGAAAAAGAAGATGCAGGCCTTACTTTTCAAAATGGATTTGGAAAAACCATTTGATAAGGTTGATTGGGATTATCTAAGGTTGATTCTCATACAAATTGGTCTGCCTTTGTAAGTTGTCAAGTGGATCATGGCATGTGTCTCATCTGCACAATTTGCAGTCTTCGTCAATGGTGCTCCATCAACTTTTTTTTTAAAGTGGAAGAGTGATTAGATAGGGTTTCCCTCTCTCTCCCTTTCTCATTCTCCTTGTTATTGAAGGCTTAAGCAGAAATATACAATATGCAAAGGCTAAATATATGTTAAAAGGAATTAAACTTTGTAAGAATCTCTCCATTACACATTTTCTCTTTGTAGATGATGTTTTGTTGTTTGGTTTGGATTCCTTAGATGAATGGGGGTTTTATAAAGAGATCATCAATTTATTATGTAAGGCTTCGGGAATGATAATTAGCATAAAAAAATCTAGTTTATTCCATAGAAAAATGGATCTAACTACTTTAATTGATATTACATCTATAGTGCCTTATAAAATTTATGATCTGGAATCAAGTATTAATTACTCGGGCTATTTCTGAAACCCAATGATTAGAGAGTACAAAACTGGCATTGGTTGCTTGAAATTTTGAAAATATAATAAAAAACTGGACCTATTGATTCTTATCTATTGGTGGTAGACTTTCCCTTATCAAGTCAGTTCTTACAAGTATTCTTGTCTACTGGTTTTCACTCCTCCAAGTCCCTTCCCCTGCTATCAATATTTTAAGGATATTTATTTTCAATTTTTCTGTGGTTAGGGGGACCAAAAAGAGTTAAACCTATTATCATTGGATGGGAAAACCTTTCTTTTCCCAAAGAGTGGGGAGGATGGGGCATAAAAAACCTTTTTGGTTCAATACAACATTGAGAATGAAAAGTTTTTGAAGGGATTTAATAGGAAATACTCTCTGGTCAGATAATTTGAAAGGAAAATATATTAAAATGAATCTCTTTAATTGGGTCAGGAAGTCTTCAAAGGCTTACATAAACTGCTCTCCAATTTGTAAAGGATTAAAAAAAAAATATAATAGAGTTAGCTTGAATCTATGTTGGAAATTTGGGAATGGCAGGAATATTATGGTTGGTATTGATCCCATCACAGGTCTAGAGGAATATTATAAACTCTCTTCTAACATCTTAAATTATCTGGTTGATATTGGTTACACTACTCTGGCCCAATTTAGAAGACCTATTTGGCAAAATAGAGATTGTTCTTACTGGGTTACAGTAAAAGACTTAGGTCTTATCCAAGATTCAACTCTTAAATGGGAGGCTTATATTAAAAAACTAAATCTTACAGGTTGTAGACTCTCCATGGAAGAGGATTCATTAATTTGGTCAGAAAACCTGCATACTGGGAATATCTATCCTAAATCTACTTATTAGGAAATTGTACAAGATTCTTCCACAAATGTTCATAAATGGTGGTACACCGTACAAGCTTATCTAGAAATGGAAAATTCCTTTAAAATTCAAGTGTTTTTTATGGCTGACTTTACAGAACTATCTGAAGACCTGGGATAATCTAATAAAAAAAGGCTTGCAGGGGCCCAACTGTTGTATCCTTCACAAGTAGGACTCTGAATCTGTGAAACATATGTTCATAAATTATGAATTTACTCTGTCTATTTGGAAAAAGATATGTTTTTCCCTAAATATCCCTCAAATCCGGGAAGGTGAGAGCTTTGATAACTGCCTTTATAATTGGATAAAATCGAGTAAGAATTTTCATTTACTGCCTGTTATTATTTCCTGGAAATTATGGAGGGTGAGAAATATTTGTATTTTCGAAGATCATCATCTGGATATTGATAACATCGACTTACATATCCTTCAACTAAATGAAGATTTCAGTTGTCATCATGTAACAGTCACTAAACACGGATGATTGAGGACTATACATTTAAATGAAGTAGTTGGGTTCTTTGATGGGGCTTCCAAGGATGGTTATTGTGCAGTGGGGGTAGCACTCTTCAACAATAGCATTCATACCTTCAAGTTCAAATTGCATTGTGGAAATAGTACAAATATGAAGGTTGAACTTCTAGCCTTATGGTGTTTATGCAAAATTGCTACAGTTTTTGGTATTGTGTCCCTACAGGTTTTTGGTGATTCAAGAGTCACCATTAAATGGGATTTAGGTGATTATAATCTTAAAGTTCTCTCTCTTACTCCTTGGTGTTCTAGAATTCGAAAAAAGATTAAAAACTTCAGCAGTATCAATTTCCATCACATTTTTAGAGAGCATAATCAATTGGATGATCAACTTTCCAAGGCAACTTTGAATGGGAAAGAGGGTGTTCTTATTTGGGAGGAAGTTATGGATAATATGCTTATCAACTCAGGCACCATCAATATTTTTGCAGTTTAACTAGTTGAAATCTCTGGTTATCTCTCTTAATAGAAGCTTTTTGTATTTTGGACTGGGTCTCTAGTTTTTTACCTGTTACATCGGATTGTTTTAGAACATCCGGGAAGTACTTTTGGATATGAACATTTTGCCACATGATTGTATCTTCAAATGTTATGTATCTTTTGATTCAATATGAATAACAAAAGTATGTTTTTTTTTTGCTGGAGAAAAAGAAAAGAAAAGGAAAAACAAGTGAGTTTAAATTTTAAATATATAATTAATGTGTTTTTAATACCTAGGGGTTTAAATGATGTGTAGTAGTTAACATGTTTCATGTAGAACAAAAACTTTACAAAAATTGAAAACAACATTTGCAATATGAGTGAAAAAGAGTGTAAAACTTTTTTTTTGAAAGTGTTACAAACATGGGAAGATGGACCAAAAGGTGATCAACATGACAGATTTACCTTTGATATTATTTTATAATGAAATGTATAACAATATTAGTTAACATATTTCAAAATTTCATTTCATAGATGTCAAGTATTATGATGGTCACACCAACCAGGGACTAGAATGATCTCTTCAAAAAAATATATTCAATAAGGATATAAATGATGATGAATTAGTCCTTGATTCGTTTAGAGTGGAGTTGAAAGTTAATAAAAAAAGGAAAAGGCTTTTATAAAAATACAAAGGAATTGGTGCAAAGAACATATAGGCGTACTTTTCACTTAGAATACAAAAATAAAAATATATATTGCAATAACCATGTTATTATATGTAATAAGATATGTGAGACTTGCAAGAGCAAAAACATAGCTCAAGGGGTTAGCTCAATCGGTTGTTTCCAATGGCATTTGCTCATTTGACTATTTTTGTGCCAACATATGTCAATATATTCCCAATTTGGATACCCTTCTCTAAGGCATACTAGTCTATGTCAATAGGATTAATAGGGATGCCATCCAAAAATGTGGGGGATCATCTCTTGGGTTTCCCCACAGATTTTTCCTTTTTCCTTGGAAAAAAATAACAAAATCATACAACTACAAAAAAATAAATATTGAGAAGGTATTCATGCTAAACATGTTTTATTTTTTATATGTATATACTAGTCCAAAAGAATACCAAATTAGAGAATATTTTTGTTATATAATATATTTACTTCATAGGAATACTAATTAGGTTATATATAAAAGAGGATGATTGAAATGTTAAAGACAATAAACAAGATTTCCAAAAAAAAAAAGGTGTACGGGGATATTGTCAATAAGTATCCAAAAAAGTGTACGGGAATATTGTCAAAGAATTAAGACTATTTGAAGTGTGAAAATGTATGGTCGAACAACACCATGCAACAAATGTAATAACTCTTTTTTTCAATATGTCTAGTCATTGAACGTTTGCCTAAAATAATAATTTTAATTGGGAGTAAAATTTCTACCCGACCATTTGCATCGATCGGACGACCAACAACGCGTGATGTGACAGCTCACGCGAGCCAAGTCGTCCAATCGGTGCAAATGGTCGGGTAGAAAGGTTACTCCTTTCAAATATTTTGTTGTTGTAAGAATTATGTCGAAAAGGAACTCATTCCAAGCATAAGAGATGACGAGAAGGAAAAAGTGGGTTGATCTCAAAATTTGTAAGAAATACTTGTATGTTTTTGTGGGTTTATATTTCTTTGTTATTATTTTTCATTGTAATTAAGTCATAACCCGCCATGAATGTTTTCTATGAGGTTTTCACATTCTAAGAAGAAATATTGGAATGCTTGATTAAGATTGGATTGTATATGAATATTGGGTATATGATGGAGTATCAAAAGGTTTTATAGAAGTTTGTAAGTGGCTACCTTTATTTTGTAATTATTGGAACTTAGATTTAAACTTTCTTATGATGTGTAAAACTAACAAGAAATAAAGTATGGAGTGGAGCAAATGTAAGAATTAACAATGGCTGGCATGAGGTGGGGCTTAAAAACAATGACTGTTATTCATGAAGCAAACTTTGGTAATTTTAACAATTTATGCAAGACACGTATATCTAAAGCAACAAGGATATATTATTCAAGACATACAAATCCCTATATTTGACAATATTATATTGTAAAGGTGAATATACTTATAGTTAAACTTGATTCTTATGTTTGCATATTGAAGATCAAAAGGTTGAGAATCAATTTAAATAGTATAATATTCCAAGTGATTCAAGTATGACATCCTTGATCGACAAAGAAATGAGTCTTGCAAAAGCTTGAGAAACAAACACATCTTGAGAAATGAGTGGCAAATGGGTAAAATCATGAAGCTGGGTGTCTATTTAGTGAGAATCGTGCAATGAAATTCATAATAAAAAAGTATTCAACCAAATTATTAATTATTTTTAGCCGAAATAATTTATTTTTCAGTTGAAAATGTTATAAATTTTGGCTGAAAACAATTTTTAACCTGAAATTTAAATTTAACAAAGTTCTTGTAATGTGTGATTAGGTGCTTCCTTGTTGGGTAAATTGTCCAGTTGAGCAATCGCATGTTCAGCTAAAAAAATATTTCGGTCAAAAAAATGTTCAGTTGAAATTTTTTTCGACCGAAAAGGTTTTCCAGCGTAAACATTATTTATAGATTGTGACTATAGATGTTACTATCATCTGTTGAATTTTGTTGAGATTTGATCTTTAATCTTAATTTGTGGAATTACTGAGTACTTGAAATCAATTGAACAACTATATACATATGCATTCACACATAACATAGTATGTACCGTGGGGAAAACCCTCAAAATAATGAGGGAAAAAACCCTAACAAATCTCCTTAGCACAATGATAGATAGCAAATAATGCCTTTTATAATTGCATATTACATTTGGCACCCCTGGTTCAAGATAATAGATAATTCCAACACCCCATGTGTTATCACTAAGCAATACAGAAGAGAGAAGGATTGGATGATTAACTATATTCCCTTCACACACTTAAATACTCAAATTTTGGCCTCATGCAAGAATTAGTGAATGTTTGCATGGAAGAAGGTGGTCTCATGCAAAATGTAGCAAATGCTTGCATGGAGAAATTTCTCTGCACCTCCAACTCATTGATCCTACACAACAACTGCACAATGCCTTTCATATTTGACATTATATCTTTGCTCTCTTATACTTTAGGATGAAATTTCCCTACAACTTGATGCTAGACCACTTAGTTAGGATGCTAACTAAAGTGTCATCATGCAAGTGTCGTAACTCAAGTGTTGTCTTTTAGTTTAACATAAGTGTCACAACTTAAGCATCGCAACTTAAGTGTCATCATGCAAAACACTTTTAGTTAACTAGTTATTCTTTATTAACATTTAGTTAATTCTCTTAACTGAAATCTTCTTGATTGTATCATTGAAGCGATCAATTCGATTTCTCCTTGATTAGCTTAAGTATTATTTGTTAATAACACTTGGAGTTAATCAAATCGAGTTCTCCTTAATTAAGTAAAGTCTTCATCATGATAAAGTTGAATTCTCTTAATTCTTAATGGAATTTATATTTATCTCTTATCTTATCTTCATGGTCCACATGTTTCAACTTCATTTTATCTATCATATCAATTATACTAAGGATATTTGTCCAATGATGTGATCATATTATATTACTATCGTTCCAAGTGGTCATATGCTAAAGTAATTCACTCTAGAGGTGGCCAGTCTCTGGAGGATACTTAATATATTATCCATCTCAAGTGACCATGGTTAGTAATACATCACACACCAGTCATGATTTGTCATTCAAAGCATTACCTTTACACATGAGGTGTTGGCCCTAGGAAAAGTTAGACACAATTCTACCATAATTCTGCTCGAGAAGTTGAAGATTTTGGTCACGCAAGATTTAAGTCTAACATAACTGCAGGAACCTGGTTCTAGAAGTCCATATAAGATATCTTGAGTGAGACTTCATCTACATTGCAGGTGTTATCTATGGAGTCCTACTTTGTCGGGCTGATATCGTGGGCTTTGTTGACGAACAAAGGATCTGAACCTGGGTCAACTAAAAGTACACCAAAAAATGGTCCTGTTGTCGATACCATGAATCATTCTAGTGGGAATATGTTTTGGCACCTGACGAAGCTAGAAATTCAAGATTGTGTGGATTTTAAAGCAGTAGAGTTTGCACGGGAAGAAAGTGAAGGATCACAGTTGAGCGCAACATAGTGGTTGGAATGATACCTTTACCTAGATATTCATGAGATTTTATTTAGTGAATTTCCCATTGCATTGTATGAGTGGTTGTCGAAGCTAGCGACCCAAAGGAACACATTTCAAGGAGAATCAACAGAGTGGAGTCCTCAGCTACTTCAACAGCTGAAAATAACTAGCAATATTATATATTGGGTTGTCAACTTTTGGGTTGATAGTATTCTGGGACGATATATCACAGCAATTGTAGTCGACACAATAAAGTTGTATAGTGAGATGGAAAGAGAATTTTTCCAAATACCTAGAGGTCGCTATTTGAAATCTTTAAAATTGTAGATCAATATGTTGGTGTGTGAGAAAGGTATCTTGAGAATGGAGTCCGACAAATAAATATTTGTGCATGGAGACCAAGGATATACTGCAAGAGAATTTTGATTAAAATGGATCAGAGTAAGCTAAGATGTTTTCTGGTGATAGTGAGACTGAGCTAGAAAGTGTATGCCTTAGGAGTGGAAGAATATTTCGGTGGGAAAGGAGAAGAAGGACTACGACAAGAAGAAGAATTTCTAGCGAGATCGAAAGAAGGGACTATGAATTGGTGTTGCACTTTAACAAAGGCTCTTGCAACGAGGAAGAGGAATACCATCTTATATATGAAAAATAAGACAAAGAAGAACCCCATATCCATATCAAGAGTACGACATACCTATGACCCCATGTACATCTCCGAAGGTAAGATGTAGAAACTCATCACCCAGTGGTTTTGTCAGTCAAAGTAACAGTAACAATGGTAATAGCACATAAGGAAATCCCACTAGCCAAACCTTTAATTAAGCAGTACCAAGAATAAACATAAAGGACGAGAATGATATAAAGTTTCCAATATTTAATGGAAATGGGTTAGAAGACCTTGAACAACATTGGTTCCTCTGTGAAGTTGTATGGACCGTGCGACAGGTCAAAGATGAGGCCATAAAGAAAGCTTAGATGACCATGGCCTTTAGGGGTTGTGCATTGGACTGGTACATGATATTCTGTGGTTCCAACCAGGGATTATTTTAAGAACCCCCCTAGATTTATATGTATAAAAAATGGGAGAATCTCTTCGATATATAGGAAAAATTGAAGGCTATTTTATCAATATTATATTATGTATATATAAAAAAATTGGCGAATATTTCTTTTGATTATATAATTTTTTAAAATCCTGGCGAATATTTCATTTTATTATATACTGTTGTAAAAACTTGGCGATTATTTCACTAAGTCATAAGATATTGTAAAATCTTGGCAAATATTTCACTTCATTATAAAAAATTGTAAAAACTAGCGAATATTTCACTGATTTATTAAATATTGTAAAAATAGAGGAACACGACATTAGTCAAATAACATGAACCATCATCAACAACAGAACATGTAGACTCACGAATCACAACTGGAAGGTGTCAATGAAACACAACTACACTGACTAGATTTAGGGCAAGTGGGGACTCCACTTGTTATCTCATCCCTTAATGGTCCAACGGACATGTGGGTACCTGAATCCTGACAAACCGATAAACTAATAGAATCATACATTATGCTCGATCCTGGCCTCCACTAGCCAATTGAGGTCATGGAGGCTAATACAATTAATCATTGTAATTATGTCAATTGATTATTGCATTAGATGAATGTTGGTGTCATGTCAATAGGTATCCTACGATCAATGCATAGGAACCTAGTGCATAGACCATTTTTCTCTTCTCTTAGTTATGTAGAGCTCATTTATCTTTTTGAATAATGATAAGTATTTACAAATTAAATATACAATCAGCATAAAAGAATCGAAAAAGTGAAGACAACTAATTCATGCAACTAAAAGGTAATAAAAACATATTTTCTCAAACTATGAATCAATGGAAATTGACTAAAACCAATCTTGATTCAAGCTACAACAAACTGTTAAATCAAGCATCAAGTGAGGACTAGAACCATTAAAGGGACTAACACAAACCTTTGGATTGCAATTTCTATGCAAGACTACATCTTGGAAATTCCAAGAACTTGTTAAGATGTAGGAGATGCAATCATGCTGGACATATTGCGAGATTTTGTTACATTGTAAAATGCTATAGCTATGATGTATTTGGTCACAAAGTTCAAGACTGCAGAAAGTCAAGAAAACCCTCAATTAAAGGAAGTGTCCCATATATGGCTATGAAGGATTCCAACAAAATCTGGAAGAGAACAAAAAATGAAGAAATGCATCAGTTGGGTAAGAAATAAAAACATCTTTCCTCAAACTGTTGAATCAAAGGAAATCAAATGAAACCAATGAAGCTAATACAAATGTTTCAGTAAACCATCAAATAAGAACTAGAATCATAATGCATTCAAGGGACTAACACAATATTTAACTAAAATATTACAAACATAAACAATAAGCAAACAATAGAAATTTTACAAGGTACAAATCTAGACATTAACACAGTTTCATGTACTAGAATGAGCCCATTCTTGCTTAGTGGAAAATTATTTATTTATCCTTTAATACTAGAACACTATCTATGTGAAAGATAGGCCCCAACTTCATTAAATTCCAACTTCATTTTTTGTCATAAACAAGAAAGACAATGTAATAGTTAAATATTAAAACATCAATCTTAAATAACTAACTTCAAGCAAATGTAGTCCCAATCATCAATGTTACAATGAAAAACACAATATATAGAATCTATTTTTACCTTAAATGCAGCCTCTAATTGACATATAGCGATATTTCTACCATAAATACCTTTCAACCTACTTCAAAAATAGAGGAACAAAAACATTAGTCAAATAACATGAATCACATAATCAACAACAGAACTCGTAGACTCACTGTTAGCTGGAATATTTCACCTCCTGCGGACATCAAGGTGTTCCACTGGTCTGAATGGTTTAGATCCAGAACAAATAGATCACAGAGGCTGATAACTCTCCCTAGACGATGTAGATATCTGGAATGCAAGGCTTTGATAGTCCACCTGTGTACCTGCAATCAAGCTCAACATGAAACGAATCAAAGCAACCAGAATATGATCTACTAATCTATGCTAGTGACTAAGGAATCTAGCAATATATATCTGAAATCAAACATCAACAATATATATGGGACAGAAAATCAACTTGCATTAGAAATATGAATAATTTTACAACCAAGCCTTAGTGTTGACATGCATCTCCATGAAACCAACTCTTCATCCCCAAAAGCTCCGACTCTAGCTCTCTATGCTCTCTCCAAATGATCTTGGGCCAAGAATCAATCCAACAGCATAACAATACCTTCAAATGTTCTCCCCTCAACCATGGCTATGAGCTCATATTTATAGGGCTTTAATGGATAGAGATGGTTGAGAAATTAGTGGGTGAGGTGGCCTTTAAGATCCTAGGATGAGGGATCTCGAGCTCAACCAACCCACAACAGTAGGGATAAGGTAGTACATGAGGCTTATCATCTAGAAGCCTCGAGAAGCTTCTCTTTTTCCCTTTTTACCCAGGGTATCGCACTTCTCCTTCTATGACAGAGCGGTTCTGGTAATAACTGCCTATGGACCAAGGGCAATGGGCGGTGGCACCGGTTGTGGACAACCGATGGAAGGCGGTGTGAGTAGGGGTACTACTGTTGGATAAAGGGGCATGCGCGATGCTGGGATTTTGTATGACAAATTGATAAAAAACCATTTAGTTTCCACTCTAGAAGCTGGGATTCAGGGCAAGTAGGTATGTCAAATGTCTTATCACATGATGGTGATAGGATTTTGGTATAACAGGATGCCCCCGAAAGCATGAGTCTTAGAGTGATATGATAAACGAGAGCTTTGAGAAAAAGTCGTCGCCAGGAGATGAAATGGTCGGCTCGATCAGAGTATGCAGTCAAGTAGGCATCTGTAGTACATCAATATGTTGACTCATAGACACAAGTAACCAAACTCATAGCTGTAGACCAATACAAGGAAGATCCATGAGTGGAATAAACAAGCATGGATACTAGAATATAGCATAGATCCATGTGATAGAGGATTCAAACTTGGACATAGCTACCAGACATACAATGTAGATCTATGTCATACAGACGCAAATTTGAGCATAGCCACGACCATACAAATGTGGATCCATGCTAGATATACAAAACTCCATCACAACCTGGGGAAAAATCAATGAGCGCTTTTAAACAAATGCCTAGGGTCTCCGTCTCGTCTTCCACAAAGTACGATTCTATCCATGTGGTTACAATGATCTGAAGTCGAACATGGTAGAAACCACTTGATTACCGACCAATGATGTGAACCGTTAACAAGTGCGAGGGATATCACCATTAATGTCAATGATTCCCAAGGTACCCTAGTGCAATCTACTGAGTGCGAATAGATGTCCTGATGTCGAACACCCAGTCGATTCTATCGATCAAAGGTCAATGATGTGAACCTATGTCAAGAGCGAGAGAATCTGTCATTAAGGCATACAGATCTCAAGGTACTAAATATTGTTTCTAAGACTATTTCCTAGATGGCGATCTGATGTCGACGGGAATAGTCTCGTTGAAGGAGGACCATGATGAGTCCCACATCGACGACACACAACTCGGAACATAGTTCTGGAATGATGTGAATGTAGTAACCATATGACTGAATCAAAGATACTGACACAAAGACTATGTAGACTGCAGAGGTAAAACTTCTTCAGATCTCCTTTGAACATCGGGCGGCATGACAAAATGACTTGGCAGCATGACTAGACAAGACAGATACACAATGCGACAGTGGACAATGCATTCTTTTGAAAGACTCAAAGGATTGACATGACTAATGAAAGTGGATCGTCATGGAGATCATCTGAATACCCAATTGACTGACATGATTATGCAAACAAGTGCCATGTTCAAAGGTAATGACAAACAACTACCATTATTTACAAAATGATTCCCTTCCCATTTTCCCCATCATGATCGATGAGTGCCTCTTTTCAGTTTTGCGAGTTCAAAGAGGGTAACAAACACTCGATATAGCTTGTTAGAAGACAAGTCCAGTCTCATATGTTTTATGAACCTGAGAGAGGAGGGGTTGTTCCCAAAATGGGTCTCTCAATGTTTAATTTAATGAGTCCACTGAAAGAAAACTCGGTATCGTTCATGTTTAGAGAGTCTGAATGAATACAGAAGAAAACTCCATGGGGGTCCTTTTTCGTATGATTTAGTCTCTAAGGCCCGAAAAAGTTTAAAATCATAACTTAGAGAACTCTTCCAGTCATGATTGGCTGGAGTGTTCCTTTCTCGTAAATAGTCCTATCCGAACCAAGAAAGAGATAACCTACTATCGGATGGACGACTCTTCAAATACTTTAACGAGCGTGAAGAAGACAAGATCGCTTAACGATCTTTTCATATTTAGGGATTCTGAAAAGAGCTTAAAGGAGACTCCATCATACTTTTTCATGGTTGAATCCAGAGCACGAAAAAGTAATAAACTAAGTTCAAACCAAATTTCATGTTTTAACCAGAGCACGGAAAATGAAAAGTAAGCTCAACACCATCTTACTGTTTTTAACGAGCTCAAAGATCAGTTGGAAGAATGCTCAGGGATTGGTTTCATTTTTATGCAAGCTTGAAACCAATGGGTAAACTATGCTTAACAAATCCCATTAACATGCTATACAGAGGTTGGAATATTGCCCCCAGCATGATTGCTAGCGAAGCTTACCCGTAGCATGGTTGCTAGCGACTCGACATGCCCCCAAGCTATGTTTCATTTAACATCGATTCTTCTTCCATACCCAGCCTAACAAACTGGTTACTAATGTGAAAATGTTCACAAGGGGGGTAGGAAGAACGAGAATCGGGTAGGCGAAGGTTCAAGTTCTAACACTAAAGTGAAGACTCGAATCAAGGGAAGGGGATCTGTTTCATTTTTACACAAGCTTGAAATAGAAGGTAACTATGCTTGGAACATGATTTCATTTTTATGCAAGCTTAAAACCACAAGGTAAACTATGCTTAAGGAAACCTACTTCATTTTTTAACGAGCTTGAAATAGAATGGGAACTTTGCTCAGGAATGCTTTCATTTTTATGCAAGCTTGAAACCAAAAAGTACACTATGATAGAGGAGATCCATTTCATTTTTTAACGAGCTTGACATATAATGGGAACTTTGCCCATGAAAAACTGACATGATGGTCAGGTGCTATTTAATTTTTTAACGAGCTTGACATAGAATGGGAACTTTGCTCAGAGAAAAATTGACATGATGGTCAGAACCTGACATGATGTTCAGGTGCTATTTCACTTTTTAACGAGCTTGACATAGAATGGGAACGTTGCTTAGAACATGGTTTCATTTTTATGCAAGCTTGAAACCAAAAGCGTAAACTATGCTTAAGGAGTGGTTTCATTTTTTAACGAGCTTGAAACCACAGGGTAAACTATGCTCTAAAACTTGCTCCTATCCAACATGATATCCAGAGGTTGGTAGGTTGCCCCCATTTCATAAAAGCAGCTGCTTAGATCCATTATGATATCCATAGGCTAGAGCCATGCCCCCCATTTCACCTATGATGAGAAGAAGTTAACTAGAAGAAGGGGAAGGAACCACAAGAACATGTGGCACATTCAGGGCAGTCTGATTACTAGGAGTAATGTGATGGTTAGGTGTAACAAAGGAAAGCTGATCAATGGTCACAATCCTCCCATCATGGGGAAAACTCATAACTCTAAAGAGTGTGGACACTACGGCTTTCATGGCATAAACATAATCACGTCCAAAGAGCAGATTGAAATCTAAAGGACCTTGGACCACCATAACATCAATACAGACAATTTTTCCTCCTAATGTAATAGGCAAAAGAGGAAGGATCCCTAAAGGTGCAGTAGGCCTGCGATTAAAAGCTAGTATCTGATCGGTGGCTGGCACAAGCTGAGGAGAACCTAAAGCTTTCCAAGCAGTTGAGGATAGAATACTAACAGAAGCCCCTTCGTCAACAATAGTGCGAAGTATCCACCTAGTAGTAACATTCACAACTATCTGGAAAGGAACACTCGAATGAAGATGAGACTCTGTTAGGTTACTCCAGTCAAAGGAAATAACCTTAGTACTTGGAGAGGGTTCTGTCAAAACAGACAAAATTTCCTCTTGTCGAGAACAATCAGAATGAAGCATAAAAACTTCAGCAGGTTTAAGTTCATTCTCTACTGGAAGACAAGAACAAGATGAAGATTTGGTCAAAATGACTACTTCAGTCTTAACACTCTCTGATGAAAGAGTGGGATCGGGTGAAAATGACACCGACTCGACCACTTTAACTTCACTCTCCAAAGGAAGAGTGGGATCAACCATAGACAAATCTGAATCGACCACTTGGTCAACCAGTGGGGGATCAAGGGATAACTTACTATCATTTGTTGGAATCACCTGTTGATGATTAGTAATATTTTCCAACCAACGCAAAGCTTCATCCATTCTTGGACAAAGAAAAGTACGATGCATAGCCTTGCATATCAAACAAGGATAAAATACTTTACCCTTGTGACCTTTTACCAATGGGTCACTGGTTGAGGGAGTATCGTCAACACGATGGTCAGAGGTTGATGACATAGATGGTTTGGACCTTTTAGACCACTCTTCTTGTACACGGGAGAGGCCAGGACACTCCTTAAGAAGGTGGGCCCCCTTGCAAAGCT
Organism: Pseudotsuga menziesii; assembly: GCA_001517045.1. Lineage (NCBI taxonomy): Eukaryota > Viridiplantae > Streptophyta > Pinopsida > Pinales > Pinaceae > Pseudotsuga > Pseudotsuga menziesii. The sequence goes on along the minus strand of LPNX011189805.1, from coordinate 614,294 downwards.
TACAAGGGAACTTGGGTTTTCTGGGCGTTCTCTTAGAACGAGCACCATCAAGAGCAGATGGTTGCTGCTTTTTCTCTTTCTTATCCTTCTTCTTTTTACCCTTCCCTTTCTTCTTCTTCTTATCCACATGACTACTAACCATAGAGCTTTGGTCAAGTGAAGAAGAAGAAAAAGATGGAGCCACAACCGGCGAAGAAGGAGCATAATTAGGTTGAGTTCGATCCTCTCTCAGAGGAGAGGTGACATTTGAGACATTAGGTGTAACATGAATTACCTGATTAAGCAGCCAGACCGGTAATCCTATAGTTAACCCAGGAAGTTTTAGAGTGGCAATAAAGGGAGGACCAATACCTTCACTTGGAGGGAATACAAAAGGTACACCTTGGAAAGGGACCTTTTGAGTGGTAGTCCCAAATTGGGATGCCATATATAAACTCTCTAAAAACATCCTAACTACCACGTACAAGAAAGTACTACTCAAACTAAAAGCAACAAGCAAACATGTGAAAGGAGTGGATAAGAGTCAGGAACCTCACAGGACAGGCCAAAAGGATAACTCCGATGGTTTGAGGATTCCTAAAAGGGTCTCCCGATATACGCAAGGTACGAGGGAGCTCAAATCGATAGTAGTGTTGTCTAATGCATAACCGTACACAAGGGGCCTTCCGATATACAATCAAGTACGTGAAGTACCTTTCTATATACCTCAAGGGTACGTGAAAGGCCGTTCGATATACCGATGGTACGTGGAAGAACCGCGCGAGTCCCGGGATGTAATGCGGACAAGCAATGACAGCTCCTATGTTTAATGACACCCGAACACGTCTCTAAATTATCACTTAAATTGCTAAAATTTTTAACCTAGTAATACCATTAATTTTATCTTGTGCGTTTAGGTGGAACCATGGAGTGAAAACTTGAATTTAAAGAATATGCATACTGATCTATATGATAATGCAAGTTTTCCTCTTCAATGAAATTATACCTAAGAGATGGAGAGAGATTTACTTTTCTTCCAAAAAAATGCACACCCAAATGCAAATGCAATTCTATCTTTTCAAACAAAAAGTGAAATATCAATGCACCCCAAACAATCTTCAAAGCAAATAAGAAAGATATCTAGAGAACATATAACATAAATAAAAATGTTTCCTATCTTTTCATGCTTGAAAAAGACGCATAAAAACTTAATGGAAAGATGATTTCACTAACGTTTCTAAACAAAACTAACTCTAATGCACGCAAAGCTGAAAACATATATTTCTTCTTAATGAAAGTAAGATCTAGAATTTCAAACAATCATGCATAAAACAAGAAGAAACTCTTTCAAAAAACTTGCGAATAAAGCAAAAGAGAGAGAAAACTAAAACTTCTCTTTGAAACAGACAAGGAAACGAAGAACCAATCTTTCCTACCAAGCGCTGAAAAAATCAGCATGCAAAAGGAAACAAGAATCGCCCCAAGCAAAGAAAGACTCAAAACAACATGGATCACTCATGCATTCCAAGTCCAAAACAAACCAAAGCCTACACATGAAAATGAAATGTATATTTCCAATTCCAATGAAAAATATCTACAGAAAGGAGCAAGAGGTTTCAAGCAAAGAAAAGAATGTAAACTCCAATGCAAGAAACATAAACTCTCTGTGAATGCAGAAAGAATACAACAATCAAAGCAACTGTAGAATACACAATTCATTTGTTTTCAAAAGTACACTTCATTTTCATAAAAAAGTAAGCCAAAAACACACAAAAAATCAAAATACAAAGTCTGGAACAGGGCCTACCTGGCACCGTGCAGATGAAGCTACTGATAGGCGGTTTTGAGGCAGAACCGTTCCTTGCTCACTGGATTCAGGTGGTGGCACCGCGTGCTGCTAACTAGACTCAGGAGGTGGCACCGATCCTTGCTAACAGAACATGTGCAGACAATAGAGTCGCCATATTTGTTAGCTGGAATATTTCACCTCCTATGGACAGCAAAGTGTTCCACTGGTCTGAATGGTTCAGATCCAGAACAAATAGATCACAGAGGATGATAACTCTCCCTAGACACTGTAGATATATGGAATGCAAGGCTTTGATAGTCCACCTATGTACCTGCAATCCATCTCAACACGAAATGAATCAAAGCAACCAGAATATGATCTACTAATCTATGCTAGTGACTAATGAATCTAGCAATATATATCTGAAATCAAACATCAACAATATATATGGGACAAAAAATCAACTTGCATTAGAAATATGAAGAATTTTACAACCAAGCCTTAGTGTTGACATGCATCTCTAGGAAAACAACTCTTCATCCCCAAAAGCTCCGACTCTAGCTCTCTATGCTCTCTCCAAATGATCTTAGGCCAAGAATAACAATACCTTCAAATGTTCTCCCCTCAACCATGGCTATGAGCTCATATTTATAGGGCTTTAATGGATAGAGATGGTTGAGAAATTAGTGGGTGAGGTGGCCTCTAAGATCCTAGGATGAAGGATCTCGAGCTCAACCAACCCACAACAGTAGGGATAAGGCAGTACATGAGGCTTATCATCTAGAAGCCTCGAGAAGCTTCTCTTTTTCCATTTTTACCCAGGGTACTGCACTTCTCCTTCTATGACAGAGTGGTTCTGGTAATAACCACCTATGCACCAAGGGCAATGGGCGGTGGCACCGCTTGTGGACAACCGATGAAAGGCGGTGCGAGTAGGGGTACCACTCCTGGATAAAGGGGCATGCATGGTGCTGGGATTTTGTATGATAGATTGATAAAAAACCATTTAGTTTCCAAAAGTTGGGATTCAGGGCTAGTAGGTATGTGTCACAAATGTATGGGATTCATGGCAAGAGGGGAGAACATGGAGTCACAACTGGAAGGTGTCGATGAAACACAATTACACTGACTAGATTCAAGGCAAGTGGGGACTCCACTTGTTATCTCGTCCCTTAATGGTCCAACGGACATGTGGGGACCTGAATCTTGACAAACTGATAAACTGATAGAATCAGACATTATGACTGATCTTGGCCTCCACTATCCAATTGTGGTCATGGAGGCCAATACAAATGCATTCTATTTATGCCAATTGATTATTGCATTAGATGAATGTTGGTCTCGTGCCAATAGGTATCCTATGATCAATTCATAGGAACCTAGTGCATAGACCATTTTTCTCTTCGCTTAGCTATGTAGAGCTCGTTTATTTTTTTGAATAATGATAAGTATTTACAAAAAAAAATATACAATCAGCATAAAAGAATCGAAAAAGTGCAAATAATTCATTCATGCAACTAAAAGGTAATAAAAACATCTTTTCTCAAACCCTGAATCAATGGAAATCAACTAAAACCAATCTTGATTCAAGCTACAACAAAGGGTTAAATCAAGCATCAAATGAGAACTAGAAGCATTCAAGGGACTAACACAATATTTAACCAAAATACACACAAACTTCAAAAATCGACAAAATGCTTCAAACAAAAGAAATAAAAAACCATAAAAATTTGTCAAGATATTTGTGTTAAATAACAACATGGTTTCATGTACTTGAATGAGCCCATTCTTGCTTAGCGAAAGTGTTGTCAAATTAGTTATTTATTCTTTAATGTCAGGACACAATCTATGTGAAGAGATAACTCCTAGGCCTAGCTTTCTCAAATTCCAACATCATTTCCCGTCACATACAAGAAAGAGACAATGTAAGAGATAAATATCAAAACATCAATATTAAAATAAATTGCATGAAGGTAATGTAGCTCAAATCATCAATGTTACAACAAAAAAGTACAATGTAGAATCTATTTTTACCTAAAAAACAACCTCAAATTCACATATAGTGATCACCAACAAGGGTACATACAATGCTTGGACCAAAATAAGACTCAAACATCCCTCATGTGTATTAGATCATATACAATCTTAGGTGAAATTCATTTTCCAATTAACACTCTGGCCCTAGTCCTCATTTTCGACATTCTGAACACGGCCTTCTCCAGATGAACCATCATTAGGATCATCCAGAACATTATGTTCCACATCAAGTTCATTAGAGAAATTTGTTATATTGTTTTTTCCCCTTCTTTCACGATCTAATCGACAAAGAGCTAATGTTATTTCATATGGAAAATTGTCAACCTCATACTTTGCTACATATAAAATTAAGCAGGTATCCACATTTTTATCAATCTTGTTCCTCAACTTTGACTTCAATAATGTCAGTGCACTAAACATTTCTCATCCTCCACTGATCCCAAAATTATGGTTCGACATAAATCTGCTAATTTGAAATATTTTGACGTTCGTTGCCGTAGGATTTCACTACCACTGATCTTGGTCCATAATCTTGTAATTGCACCATATTATTTATTATCCAACAGAGAAAATTGGTCCCACATTGTTGTAGCAAAGCATTGAGCTTGATCTATCATTTTTTCTCGATCCAAATACCTTGAATATGTTCCCCTTGTATCTCGGACTATTAACAAAAATAGCTTTGCAAAATCTTTCATTTCTCTATAAAGTCAACCTTTAAAGTATCTAAACATTGACTTTGGTTCCAATATTGAGGGTATATGATAGACATGGCCTCCAACAATTCATCTTGAGGAAACCATTCTCTTATCTCTGATGATAGTGATTTTGCAATTTCTATGAAGTTGCATCTCACTAAAATGACAACATCATGAAACCGTTCTGTTGACATGGGGCACTGTTTGGTGGTTCTTCCTATCTTATCATTATAATAAAAGGGAACCATATGCCCACAAATTGCCATACATAGCATCCCTTTTTCATGAAACTTAAAAAAAAAATCATCATTTTCTATATTGATTATCTTACTCCAATTTTTAAATGCTAGACCTCTAAAAGACTCTGCCATAATATACATATTATCCAATGCAAGACATGTTAATTTTCTTGCTCTTATCTATTCAACAATATACATCGTGCGACTCTGAGCCATCTTCACAAGGTTATTCATTTCATGAAGCATAGGAAGAATTCAAGCCAATGTTAATAATGTCTCTATCTCAGTTAGTAGAAATAGAAGAGTTTGATCTTTTTCTACAGTTGAACGATGTTCATACATCACCCCTACCAAGGATGCATAGTCATTGAATAGTCTTTGAACTGGTCCCTTCGGTGATATCCATCTTGTATCAACATCTTTTAATATTTTTTTTCCATTTGTAACACCATCAGAAAAAAAGAAAAGAAAAAAACTTAACTCTAAAAGTTGTTTGGGACTCCGACAAAAGTATGCATGAACCTCACGTGCAAAATATTCAACCTTTGAAACTGATGAAAAGTTGCTCACTATTTTAAATGCAAGATTCATCCTGTGAGCCATACAATGAATACTAAGCATATACGGTGAAGCCCAGAGTTGCGACCTAGCACAAAGGCCATTCCTTTGTCCTTGCATTACTGATTCTCCATCTGCTCCAACATGTACCAACTTTTTTGCAATCATGGAATGATCCATACCAGCAATTTCCTTCAAACTATCAATAACAAGTTCATAAATATTTTCTGTTGTAGAACTTTTGGTCATTTTATGAATTCCAAGTAGATAGGAATGCCTGATATGGTCATTGACCATATAAATTCTCATTCAAATCCATGAAGTATTATCAATAGTCGTAACTTAACTGTATAGAAATTTACAATTCAGATTTAACCATTTTTTGCATCTTAAACTTGCTTCACTCTTTTGTTTTTTTCTCTCCTTAAAACTATAATCAGACCACCAACTAAGAAATCCAGGTTGAATGATATTGCAGATTCTTGTCAAGAACATAACACAACACCTAACCCATCTGAGTCATCACGTAATATGTATAGCCTCTTCATGTGAGAAGATTGGATTATAGAAATTTACAGTTCAGATTTAACCATTTTTTGCATCTTAAAATTGCTTCACTCTTTGTTTTTTTCTTTGGAAATTGGCATGTGATTGAACAAACAATAACTAAAAACTCATAAATGAAATAAAACAAGTTTGAGTTAGATTAATAACCAACTAATAAATCAGATAAATTTCAACATTTGGGTATTGATAACATACAATAAATGCAGAAACCCAAGGATGTAACATTCATGAAGAATGGGGGGATAATAATATGTCAGTCCAAATGTACTCTAAAATTGATCAACAAAAAATGGACAAACTAAGAGAAATAAATAAATAACTACATTAGTAATCAGATGCTCCCTATACCTAGGTTTGCTAAAATCTATTTCATTAATAAGACTTCACTCCTGGTTCCTGATGTAAATCTCAGTCTATGGTTTTCAAAGGAACATTGTAAAATAATAAGTGGATGCTTCTCAAATCAACCAATCATGTGCGAAACTACCACACTACAATACAAACTATTGTACTACACCAAATTGTGAAGAACTTGAGATCCCACATACTAGGAAAAGAGACATCAATCTACAATGATTTCCCTCCATCATTGCAGGCCTATGTTAACAAAGCAACATACCCAACAAGGTTTGGAGTTTGAACATGGTCTTAATTACAATAAATGCTTTTCCTTATTGCTAGAACATATCACATTAAACAATGACTTGGAAAATGTGAATCAGCCTCATTAAGTTAATCACATCAAGAGGTGTGTTTGCAATATACTAGGCATCGTTTTCCACCCCTTTGGAATTTATAATTTTCAAAAACATTGGTCATATAGGGTGTTAGCACTGTTTTTGTGCTAAATAGTTGGAGGGGATTAGACCTACGAATGGAGAAATAAGGTCTGTAAAATTCTTATATCATATGACCTTGGAAGATATTAATGAGATTATGCAGGAAATGAAAGGCTTAAGTGAACAGGTTCAATAATTTTGGTGAAAGTAGGAACAGGGAGAAATACAATGTTTAGATCAACGAAGTGGTGTAAAAAGGGGTTGTATTTCGACAGCGGTGATCAATGGTCATATTAGAACGACGGAGAAATGTATTTCACAAATCAAAAGTGCATGATGAAAGGTACTTTTTGGATTTGCGGAATCGCTTAAACACCCGCAAGTTTCAAGGGCCAAGATAGAAGGAAATTTAGATCAATGGTGGAGGTGAATTTCGCTGATCTAAAGTGCTCGTGGTAGATCGCATTTCAAATCAATGGAATGGTTTAAAGAGAGGGAAGTTTTCAATAGTGGAGATCAAGTCAGAAATCTATCTACAATAGAAAATGATTCCACTAATTGAACATCCACGGAGGGAATCAGTTTTAAAATTTAGGGAATTTGGTAGGCCATTCCAGTTTGAATGACGGAGATGTAAGGTGGTTTTGATCGATGGCTGAGATCCATTCTGCATATTAGAGATGCATGGAAGAATATAGTCTGGAATTCAACAGAATGTTAAAATGGTCCCACCTTTTGGAGGCCCAGATGAGGTATGGTCCATATTAACAGTTGACAGGGATTTCGCCTTTTCAAAGAGCAAGGAAGAAGGATTTCAGTTAGTGTGTGGAAGCCACAAATGGGCAGTTCATATTTGGGTAGTTTTTCATATCAGAGGAGGATATTGAAGGGTGATATAGTGGGAAGGGGACAATACTAGTAACCCATGATCAAGATTAAAGGGATCAGATTTAAAGATGCCATATCTACGGATGAAATTCCATTTGATTGGAAAAGATACATGGTCGATAGGAGGAATAAATAATATAAAGGCCAACACATGGATTCAAAACATTTGTTTTTCTGGAGCATTGGAAAACGAGCATTCGAACTGGGTGGAAGACGTTATCATGGAAAAACCTTCCAACCAAACTGTCAACTGATTTGGTAGGTTCACTTCTCTACTAGAGTAGTATTTTGTCACGTCCCCGACCCTCCGACCGGCGAAGAGGACGCGACTAACACCACAAACAAACGGGAAAACAACCCCCATGAACACGAACATGCATCAATGCTGAAATTAAAGAAACTTAACATAATGCATACTAAGATGCATAAACATACAAGAATACACAGTTACTCAACATTCAGCAAAAGCAACACACATATACATTCTAGCATTCAACATGTTCATCATTTCTCATGAAACAATAGATATAATTGCAGAGATGAAACAATCAGGAGTACTTATCTTTTGATGAAGAACTCGCCCCGCAACCAGCTACGTTGCTGCAACGTTCCACTCAACCATAGGCCAGCGTGCTCATCAATCTCTTAGCAACACTGCCACCCCCGAGCTGGGCATGAGTCCTCAAGGAATAAGGGTCAATGAAGAAGGCAAAGACAACCGGTTGACAATCCCAACCATGAGGTAAAACATAGCTCAAATCCACAAGACAACTCAGAGTTGTTCTTGGCCCTAGCGTGGCCAAAACAACTCAGCAGCAACCCAAAACCAGGGTACATCAACAGCCACAACCCCACAATGAATGATGGCAAAAATCCACAGTCTGCAATGGATACAAAACCGAACTCCCAGCATGGACTGGGAAAAATTTAACTGACAGATGCGGAAGAAAACCCAGTGGGAAGACAACAGCCTCGAACGCACAATGAAACCACGGTAGCGTTACACAGGCCGCCAATGGGAGAGAGAATGAGCTCCTAGCATTGAAAGAGGGAAACACAAATGTAGACCACAATTGGCAGGGGGACATACACATACCACCGAAACCGGTATGGAACACACAGTCACACAAACCTGAGCGTGAAATGGCTCCTACACCTGAAAATCCTGAGTGACAACCACGATTTCTCCTGCTCCCTACGTGAGGAAAAACCAACGCAGAATTCCTGTGCGTGAGGAGAAGGGAGCGACCGTCCTTGCGTGAGAGTGAACCGACCATGGAGAGAATGGCCTCATGGAGAGAATGGCCATGTCCCATCACTGATCCACCTTCCTTTCCTTTGCCAATTGCTCCCAGAAGGCTTTTCACCTCCCTTTGCAAACCAATAGAGTCTTGCAAAATCTGGTGGTTCATTTCATTTTGCCTTTTCTGTATCTTGAGCATCTCCCCAATATTTTCTTGGGTCTTGGCAATCATTTGAACGAGACTTCCAACTAAGTTGAACAACTTTTGATCTACCGCCATGATCAATGTGCACCACCGGGTTTCACTTTTCTCACCTGTGAAATGCACCATTGAAATCCTGTCAGACCAAGCATAATATAGACATTAAAATCAGTCAATTAATTACCCAATCGGCATGACAGCCCAAGCCTCATCAAGGAGACTTTCATATTTTCCATGCCTTCCCAACAGGCACACGAGCTCATTCATGTCCATTTTTGGGCAGGGAATTAACTATTCCAGCATTCACAATTTACTTTCA
>LPNX011189805.1:530199-604799 GCA_001517045.1 Pseudotsuga menziesii | reverse complement strand
GACCAATCCTTCTTGGTCATGACACTTAGTGTCTTTGGTCTATTCCAGACCTCTAAACCATGGAGTCTCTCCACATGGTTTGTCTCGGCTGCTAGGAACTTCACTGTCTCACTAGCACCTTTTTCATTGCCGCTCATTCTGAGCTTTCCAGGACAGTCACATGTCCACATGCACCCCTAGGATGCTCTCATAGTCCTCGCTTCCAACGATACCTATATCCAAACATTGAATAAATTCACATGTTTAGTTTATTCTCATCGGTTTTATCTCTAAAACAAGAGCTTAAAACATCATAACCAAATCATATACACATGTATATTCATAAGCAAAATAATCCAATACTTATCTGTATTGTGCATTTCCCTGTTCGTCCACAGGATCCTGCTTCGCTTTGCAAGCCTTGGGATCACCTATGGACTTGGATGTTAGGTCAGCATGCATGCTGCTTCACAACATCCTTATATATATATATATATATCCAGCACAGTTAAGCCAACCTATAGTTGGGTTTATCAGACCGTCCAGCCAAGCTAATATACAATTGGGTTTATCAGGCTGCAGCCACTCAAGCCAATACACTGCTGGGTTTATCAGGCTACTCAGCCAAGCCAGCTAACAGTTGGGTTTATCAAACTACAGGTAGTCAAGGCAACACTGTACCATTTCCACAATTTCCACAACATCAAATAATTACACAGTCAAGCCAACCTTCAGTTGGTTTTATCAGACCGTCAACAAATCATCTGCACTTATATCAACAATAACCCATACTCCACAACCCCTCACAACAACCATTTTTCTTTTCTCTTTAGGGTGCAACACCCAACTGCATCTATTTATCCTGTCAACACAAGCAATATAAGCAAACTCATCAGCATTATTGCTCTAAAACTGTAATCATATTTCATATCATTCACTATCAAATATTGAGACACCAAGAGTGCGTCCACTCCCTAGGGTGTAATCAATATTGAAAACCCTTTCATGACTTGACATCGGAAAAGTGTGCACTCTTTCCCGGTGTGTGCCATGTAGGCCCTATTCATACTCAAGCAATCGGTCATAATGGAAATAAAATCAAAACATGTTCTGCATATGGAATTTTAATAATTTGGCATGCGTATTCTTAGCAAGGGTTACAGAACACTTATCCATTTGCCGACGTAGTATTCCTTCGTTAAGGAGGAATGGGGCTCCCTTCTCTGAGTTGACAGTCCCTCGGTTAGCCATCCCAACTCGTTACATTTCATATTCACACATGTCTTACTAACATAACCCATACCATCTCACTCATGTTGCTTACCAAACATGCAGTGCAGATGAGACATTTCCAAAATGTCCAATGGAGCTTCACCCGAAACCCATTTCCAAGATAAGGGAAAACCTTCCCATGAAGTTTGGCTCCTGTAGGCCATCACACATGATCTTCCTGTAGTGTGTACCCATAGCACATTCATCAAATAGCTAAAAAATCAATCATTATCTGATGATACAATCCAAACTGATTGTTTCATAACCAAGCAATGGCATTAGTAATCAAATTCAATAGGAATTTGCAACTCTGTCTACTACATAAATTGATTTGCTTAGCAATGAGGTGATACTCATTTGTGGGTCTCTTGTATGTAGCACTACTATGCCCATTATAATTTTATGCTTACTAGCATAACATGAATACCCACTTACCATGTGTCCTCCTGACACAATCTTATACAATCCAACAGTGATTAGTAGTTGTCAGCAATTTCTTAAATCTGAAATTCACAATCCAAATTTAACAACCCATGATGCATAATGACTATTCTCACAGCCATGAGACTCTTCTCATAAGGTTTGGCTTCTTTCACTTGGTAGATTCTGGCATTTGTCATGGTCTTACTCTCATTGCCATGCTCTAAATAATCTACCTGAAACCTGAGCTTCAATCAACCAAACACTTGGTAAGTCTGGATGTATATAACCTTTTCATTGCTACAACCATCACTGAAGCATTTTCAGAATTTATAAAATTCAAATACTTCCAGCTGTTAATCACATCAATATTACCAAAACTCATTTACTTCATGCAATCATCATCATACTAACATTTGAAAGGTATAGTCACATCATTCATACAATTAAATGAAATGTTTAGATACTCCTTACTTCACAAGCGTATCATTTGTACCACCTCTCTCTTCCATAGAGCATTTCTGGCAGCCAATTGATCATGACTATCCTCTTTATGCACTTACTATCCTGCATTCATAACAGCCTTTGAAATGGTTCCTGAATTGTCATCAATGCATCATTTCAGCCATTAGTTATTCATAATATCACATGCATTCATGCAATGCATCACAACATTTGCACCTTTACTTATGCAATCAGTCACTCACACCCTTCATATGCATACATCCAATGCATAACTACAAGATTTATAAAAAAAATTAATGCATATCCATTCAATGCTACCTTGCATTGATTCAGGAATACTATGCCTTCAACATACCCTGCATGGCCTAACCATGACTACTTCATATAGGATGCATTACTACAATCAAGATCATCAGTACTTACTTTCCTTGGGCTACTAAGCTCAATCAATATATACAGGCATGACACCTTTCTCTATGAACGTAGTATATCATTCAAATATCCACATGGTATGAGGTCTCTTACCTTTACCACTCCATGGAATTTGACAAAATCAAACTCTTACCTTCATGGGTCCTACTTACACCCTTGACATGACCAATTTGGTTGGTCCTTTGCAGGAGATTGCAGAATTTGCTCACCAAATTTTGATTATGGATTGGTTGCCTCATCCCTTTCTCCGGATGATTGCTAGTTGCATTCATCATCATCAGCAACATATTCAGCCAGGTCCATGTCGTCGTTGGTTTTTCCACTAATGCCAACACCAATGCAATGATTATCATTAGTGGCTCATTATAAATGTATAATCCTTACTATCTTATGTACGCAAAGCATATCCTCATACATTTCAAGTATAAAACTTAGGAAATGTAGTTATAATCAGCAAGATAGGGTTTAAGGAAATTTCCCTTTTCAAGTCTTTCATCCTTGCATGGAACTCCTCTTCCACACAAAAACTGGTTTGACTTCATGGTCTTTGCTACCTCTGGGCATGCAATTTTCCAGATTTGTCCATTTGATAGCAGCACATTTCTCCTTCATTAATCACTAGCACTTTGTGGCTTCGCATTCGCATTCTGGTGATTTTCCCTTGTCCCCTACTAGATAAGCTTTACAATGCCTATCCACATGCTTCATTCCAACCTCGGGTGTGAAAATCACACTACTTCTAAAATGACGATTTTTACCAAATGTATTTTGGTCTGAAATGCGAACTTCAGCCACCTAGAATTCTCTTCCTTTTCAGCCTTGTAACCCACTGACAGTTTGCTGAAATTCACTGAAAAATAGTTGGAAATTGCTGAGAAAATTCCACTTTGAAAACCCAAAAATTTCCTTTGTCAAAATCGGGTCTCATCCCAACAAAATTTCTGACGTTTCGGCGGCTAGAATGTCTAATTTCCTTCGCTGTAACAGTGGGTCGCTTGTCTATTCCCTTCCGTCGTATCGGGCCCGTAGTGGTCTCTTATTCCACAACGGTAGCCAACAATCATTAAAACCTCCGCAGATCACAGCTTTGTCAGCGGTCGGAACGACGACCCATTGTGGCATCAGACACCTAGCCCTCTAGACGTCCACAACGACGGCAGCGTTCTCATTGTGGTGTCCGCGGTTCACTAACTTGTCGGTGGACCGAAGCAATTATCCACCAACTTCCAGCGATCCAAGACTGAACGGGTCCGCTGTATCGGTGACCCAAGCCACTAAACTTTCCGACACTTCGGCGATCTGATCTTCATCCTTCATGCGACGCTCATCGGCGGTCCAATCAACTAAAATTTTTTGACGTTTCGGGTCGATCCTCCTCTAACTTTCGACGTATCGGTGGACCGATCCTCTAATTTTCTCTGACATGTCGGCGGTCCAATCCTCTAAATTTTTCCAACGTTTTCTGTACTTAGAAAAAATTTCGGAAATTTTTCTTCTTTCTGTCGCCACATCGGCTGCTCAAACAACTATCCTTCCCCGACGTTTTGGCGATCTTCAGAAGATCTCTGCCGAAACTGCGGCTCTGCCTTCAACTAATTTCCATCGAAACTTTCTCTTCTCTTCTGCCGCTGCATCGGCAACCTCATCTTCTATTTTTCTCCGATGCTTTCCGCCGCATCGGCTGCTCAAACAGCTAACTTTTGCCGACGGTTTCCATACTTAGAAGAATTTCCAAATTTCCTTCTCATCGGTGATTGGATCCACTAACCTTCGGAAGGGTAGTCCATTAGATAGCCGCAACGGTGGATGTTCAATCCACTAACCATTGCCGATGGCTGATGACTCCAAGACTTAGAAAAATTTTCGAAATTTTCCCTCTTAGTCTTCGTTTTCGCCACTTGATCGGCTCCATTCCCTTCTTTCTGTCGGCGAAATAGTTCCTTCCATAGCCGCAATGGCAGAACATGATCCTTGATCTTCTTTCGATCAACAGCCCAATCTGCTATGGCATAACCCGATCGGTATCAACAGTCTCTTCCCGTCGGAAGACTAGTTCTCTAGGCTTTCGCAATGGTGGGCATACAAACCACTATCTTCTTCCGATAGCCAGCGATTTCTATACTTAGAAAATTTTTTAACTTTCTTTACGGCGTCAGCAGTCGGAGGCCTTATCCATTGGACTTGTAGTTGTCTAGCCATTCGCAACGGCGGGTGCTCGATCAACTATTTTTCGCCGACGATTTTAACACTTAGAAAAATTTCAAAACTTTCCTACTGTCGGCAATAGGATCCACTAACATTGCTGCATCGGCGTTTTAGTCCCTTCGACAGCCACAACAGCGAACAGACAACCGCTAAATTCTTTCGTGGTGTCGATGACCCCAACATCTATTCTCTGCCGACAGACATCGCACACTTAGAAAATTTTCAACAATTTTCCTTCCAACTGTCCTCCATCGGGTGTGTTTCCGCCTAGCTCTCCACTACATCGGAAGTCCTTTCCACTAAGTGTTCCGACTGTTCAAACACTTAGACAATTTTTTTCAAAAATTATTTTCCGCCTGCTACTCGTCGGATGGCCTTCCGACTACACCTTCCGACGTATCGGAGGAACTTCCCACTTAGTTCTCCGATGACCTGATGAGCTCGGCACTTAGAGAAATTTTTCAACAAAATTTTCTATCATAATTACTGATCTCTGCTGGGAAGAAAGAAACCCTGCTTCTGTCACTGCATTTTTCATGGCCCATTCAAGCCCATGCTGCAACATGAGCTCTGATACCACTCTGTCACATTCCCGACCCTCCGACCAGCGAAGAGGATGCGACTAACACCACAAACAAATGGGCAAACAGCCCCCATGAACACGAACATGCATCAATGCTGAAATTAAAGAAACTTAACATAATGCATACTAAGATGCATAAACATACAAGAATACACAGTTACTCAACATTTAGCAGAAGCAACACACATATACATTCCAGCATTCAACATGTTCATCATTTCTCATGAAATAGTAGATATAATTGCAGAGATGAAACAATCCGGAGTACTTATCTTTTGATGAAGAACTCGCCCCGCAACCAGCTACGTCGCTGCAATGTTCCACCCAACCATAGGCCAACATGCTCATCAATCTCTTAGCAACACTGCCACCCCCGAGATGGGCATGATTCCTCAAGGAATAAGGGTCAATGCAGGCTTACACCTAGCCCAGGTTTTCCAATTAGCCAAACCCACACAGTAGGGATTTACCAGGTTATCAAGGAGCTAGGAAAGGCTAATGCTAAGCTGGTGGCCTCAACACCAGTCTTCTCAAGCATACCTAGCCTCTAATCCCACTCTCAACAGTCCGAATACCAACCACTGCATACCGCAGCAAAACAACCCATTCACAGCTCTGTGAAGAAGTCAAAGACAACCAGTTGACAATCCCAACCATGAGGCAAAACACAGCTCAAATCCACAAGACAACTCAGAGTTGTTCTTGGCCCTAGCGTGGCCAAAACAACTCAGTAGCAACCCAAAAAAATCAACAGCCACAACCTCACAATGAATGATGGCAACAATCCACAGTCTGCAATGGATAAGAAACCAAACTCCCAGCATGGACTGGGCAAAATTTAACTAACAAATGCGGAAGAAAACCCAGCGGGAAGACAACAGCCCCGAACGCACAATGAAACCATGGCAGCATTACATAGGCCGCCAATGGGAGAGAAAATGAGCTCCTAGCATTGACAGAGGGAAACACAAACGCAGACCACAATTGGCAGGGGGACATACACATAACACCGAAACCGGTATGGAACACACAAGCACACATCCCTGAGTGTGAAATGGATCCTGCACCCAAAAATCCTGAGTGACAGCCACGATTCTCCTGCTCCCTGCGTGAGGAAAAACCAACGCAGGATTCCTGTGCGTGAGGAGAAGGGAGCGATCGTCCCTGCGTGAGAGTGAACCGACCATGGAGAGAATGGCCTCATGGAGAGTGTTTCTTCTGCCCCACGCGAGTGAAGAGGAGAGTCTACTGGTGGAGTGGGCACGTGGGCAAGGACTGACAATCCTGCCACACCCTTCACTATTCAGCAATAACTGCCCCCATCTACTCAACAAGACATTAAATAGGTTGGGTGAGACAAGGGAAGACGGCAAATCAAACAAGTTGGTAACACATGGGTTTCCCCCCCATAGACCAAGGTTTGACATCCCCCACCCTTATCCTTTGGAACCATGCCCTTTTCATTTTAACGTTGCACTGCCGTAGCTGGTTGTGGGTTTATTATTAATTGATGTGCGTGTTTACATGATGCCAAACTATAATGTGCCAAATAGCACGATATACCATTGGCAACTATCCCTATTGTTGAAACATACACAACCAAATCGATGGTGGGGCTTTTGCCTTTAGCTCCTCACCATGATTAATTACATTATATACATCATGCAAACGGGGTCAAAACCAGGGTGTTACATATTTCATGGCTGAAATAGAGGATTTAGAAGTTCAAAATCTCGAGTACCAGAATATTGAAGAAGCCCTAGAGGATAGATATTTTGAAATCTTCGATACTATCCTACAAAATGATGATGTAGAAGTTGCCAAAAATAAATTGAAAATCCTACAAGACCAAGGAATTGATACTCATGGAGTATTCGGATCGTGTTTCTTTTATCCATTGAACAAACCCCTGATTGCCCAGAGTTCGTCAAGTGGTGCGCCAATAACTACTCTCCTTCTAAAGGGATAATAATGGATGCATTTGGGTCTAATATCTTGTGTCCAATAAACTCCCTTGTTAGCCGAAACACTCTACTAATCCCCGCTGATTTTTCCCAAACGTCTAAAGAATACAAAGAAGAAAACCTGCTCTAGTTTTTCTGAGAGTCCTCGGTCGAACAAAAAGAAGCTTTCTTCAAAACCTAAATCACCCTTTTCCCATTTATTACAACCTGTTCAATGAAGAAACACGGTCTCTGATAACTCTAGCAAGTCAGTTTTTGGGTATGGATACAAATAAATTCATCACAAAACCCTTGTTGAGCCTAATATTCACCCTTGGCACAGGTCAAGTAGGGTCTGAGACATTGATTCAATCCATGTAGTCATTGTGTCTTAAATTTGATGAGTTTTTAGCTAAGAATATTCGTTCTCAACTAATAAACTTCCACAAGACGAGAACTTTTAGGTTTCAGTCTTTTCTGATGAGGATGTTTTTAACATTCAATGAGGATAACCTGCAACTCCCAGAGATGGTTATAACAAAGGAGATGAGTAAATATTATTGAAAGTTTATGAATTTTCTTATGGCCCCAGTATGTAATGTTTTCTTTCAAGAAAAATTGCCTAGAGTCCTACCAGAAATGAAAGAGTTATTGCAGTTATCACCTGAAAGAAGAGTAGGAGATTGGTTCCTTTCTGAACACAATACTGTGATTAGGGTATATGGATTTTATCACCATCCTTATGTTATGCCAACATTTTTTACAGTGAGGGTGTTTGCATTAGAATTGATTAGACAAAGGCTAATAGTTGAAGATGAGCATTTCATGAGCTATAAGAATCCTTCAGGGATCAAATTTCCATGGACAGTTGGCCCTCTTACCATTACGAGTAAATCAACCCTTTCAACAATCGAAAGCATGCTCAGATAAATGGGATTTTCAATGGAATATTCAGTCAATTATGACCCTCACCATATCATCTCATATAGGAGACAGGAAAATAAGAACAAACCATTTGAGCATTCGGAGGTGGCAGGACCATCTGAGGCAGCAAATTGGATAGACTATCCCAAGGATAGTAATAATGGTGAGGATATGCAAGAGGGTTCACTTTCACCTGTACTAGGGGGTTTTCCTCCTCAACAAGATCTTTCTAGTATTGTTGTTGTAGCTACCCATATCATTCCATTGGCTAGCTTCTCCAAAAATATGAATAAGAGAGATTGCCCAGAAGCCATGGATGTAGATGAGGAGGACACTGCCAAAACACCCAAGAAACTAAAGATTCAAAAGCCAGGAAAAATTTTCTAGGTTGCAAAGACTAATGGAAGAAATAAAACTATGAAGGTCAAAGGCCCAGCCTTTGAAATCCAGGAGTACACATTTGATAATGTTCCTGAAGGAACTGCAGATAAGTACAAATCCAAAACTGAATTGTTAGATAAATATAAAAATGTAGGTGAAAAGACCTTTGATGAAAATATGAAGTTATATGATGAGGTAAGAAAATATCCTGGTCAAGATGTATCCCTGGTGACATGATTAGGGATCAGGCTAAAAACACCTTAAATTTGGCAGTGATTACAGGAAATAAAGTATCTAAGTTAAGGATGAATTTGAAGAAGATTCCCACTACTGATATGATCCATTTATACATAGAAACGAGGGATATAATTTACACAGATATGTTATAGGCAACATTGCAGGTATCAAGGTTACAATCTAGTAAGAAAAGAGTAGAAGACTTGCTCAGAAAAGAAAAAGTGGAAAATAAGTCCCATCAAATGCAGATAAAGAAGCTTCAAGTGGAATCGTTGGTAGCTGTCAGTTAGGTTGATAAGGGAGATGCCGCACATAATTTGTTAAAGGAAAAATAAAATGCAAACCAATTGCTTAAAAAGAAGCTAAGTATCCCATCTACTCAGCTCATACAAATCTCTGAGATGACAAATTTTGAAAAAGAGAAGGAAGCTTTAAATAGTGAACTAATTGATTGTAAGGAAAGGTTGCTGAAATTTGAAGAGAAGGAAAAACAGTGGGAGAAAGATGCAGGACTCTGGGCTGAAAAAGAAAAAGATTTTGAAACAAAACAAGTAGAGTTGGAAAGGGAATTGAAAGAATTGAAGGAAAAGGATAAGGAACAGTAAGTTCCGATTGTTTCATCTTCTGTACAATTGAGTACAGATTCTATTTGTCAAGCCATGTCTCAAGTCGGCCTCAAAGCTTTATAAATCACTGGCTTGAAGAAACAAAATAAAGACTTGGAAGACATGGCTACAAAGAAAGAACGGGAAAGAAAGAGGTTGGAAGATAAGTGTAAGGAACTGGTAGAAAGGAATAACAAATTGGCTAAACAGGTTTCAGGCCTAGAAACCTTACAAGGAGAAAAACATCTTATCTAGGATGTATTGATAGCAGAAGCATCCAATCTCAGACCCTATTTAGATTTCATTCTCAATAAAGAAATTTCTACACGAGCAGCTATAAAAAATGTTTAGATGGTAAGGCAGGCCTTGAACAAAAGGTCCATGGACACAACTAATAATGCAATCAGTTTCTTGAACAATTTGATAGAAGAAATCAAGCAAGAAAATATCCATGATAGAGTTTTAGTCATCACATGGGCAAGAAAAGTGGTGAATAAATATTGTCATTTGGAAACAGTTCAAGCAAAGATTGATGTTACGCATAATCACGTTAAATAATTCATTCAGCTTTTTAATCCTTTATTCAAAAGAGGGATTCCTTTCTTTTGGGAATATAAAGGAGGAATGTTGTCTCAGAAGGACTACAATGATAGGTTAATCAATTGCAGACAATATCACAAACAGTTTGACAATATGCAGCAAAAATCCCTTTCAGGTAAGACTGTGATTGACAAATTAACTGGAGAATTTTAAATGTTGTTTGACCTCAAGGCGACATGTACCCAATTGTCATATTTCTCTTATCCAGAAAACGTGGAGCTTAGTGTATTGGCTAAGGAGATGATCAGCCTAGAGATGCTAGTTGTTGATCAATGGAAGACAATTGAAAATTATGGAAAAAATAAATACAGGTTGCGCCAATGAGGACATGCCTAAGTGTGACGAGGATCAAAGTGACGGTTGTAGGATGATCAAGCGAAACAGGATCCTGAAGACACAATAATATTTTAAATCCAACATGCATGTTTCCCCCATTATTTTTTGTTTTATGTAAACCATGGCAAATATTCCATGTTACAATTTGTTAGAAGTTTGTTTTTCAGTTTGTAACTAATTTTTTCCCTATTTCAAGGTTGGTCTCGGGGTTCTAAGACACTATAAGTATACCCTCAATAGAGGAAGAAAGGGTTAAAAACTGTGATATTTTTGTGTTATGTAAATTTTGAGATCTGTCTCTAATAAAAGTTGCAGAGTCGGGCATTGGCCTTTGAATGCAAAAATTCATGTATATTTCTCAGTTACAGTCTGTGATTTCTTTTCCTTATGTGCATGTTCTCCTTGTTAATATTTCCATTATTTTTTCCTTCATATTTGAGATAAGTGTGTGATAGATTCAGAATTCATACTTAGTTATGCTTTGCCTGTCGTCCCAGATATCCACAAATTGTTTCTACCAAAGTTAATGCATAATTCATCTTACTAGTGCTATGTGTTAATGGGCTGTCATCTTTTCTTCCTTTCCACCAAACCAAAACCATATTGACTGTAATTGAAGTATTATCTTGCTTTTGTAGACATTTCCCATGCAAATTGCTCTGTGTTTCTTAATAATTGTGACTCCATGTCCCAATCTACCCTTACCCTATTTCAACCACAATAATATTTGATTTTCATTTCATGTTTGTATTTGGACTTGTTATACGTCTGTGAGAGATCCCTCTCTAGAAACGAAGAAGCTAGCTCCCTTTCCTAAATTGGTTCTGATGTTACCTCAGGGTCCACCTTATGCAACCTTGGGTGCAATTCTGAGTGCTAACAAACTGGCAAAACCTTTGGCAGAACCTTCAAAGCTCTGTGAAAACTGATGCAAGAAACCCTACTTTTAAAAAAATTCAACCTTATATCCCACTAGTTGTTCAAAACCCTCCAGCCTTCCAAGCTCCTCCTATAGTTCCAAACCCACGTAAACCAATGGCATCCATATTTTCCCCTTTGGCTTTGTCTGCTGCATTACATGACCTCCCTCTGAATTATGCCCAAAATTATCTTGTATGATGGGGAAGGTAACTTATCAGCCAGAAAACATGTGGATAGGTTTGACGACTTCATTGATCTGGAAGAAGTTGATTATGAAGATCTTAAGATGAGACAGTTTGCACAAATCCTATCCGGGGAAGCCAAGAAATGGTTTAGGTATTTCCTTGTTGGATCCATTCTTACATTCCAGGTTGCATTCTTAGAGAGGTGGGATGACAAGAATATGTTGAGTAAATTAGTTGTCATTGATTTCAAATGAGTTATCGAAAGTCAAAGATATGGTGGCATATTGAAGGTTGCAGGTATCCAGGGTAACAAAGGAATAACCCTATTACAGGTTGCAGGTTGCAGGGTGAATGACAAACAAATAACACTATAGAAAGTTGAACGATTGAGATCAATCATCCAATGTTGTTGCTGAATGAACTAGCGCGGAGGTTAAACACGTACGAAGTGATAAAGTTCCGCAAAGGATTAAGATTGGACAACAGAGGTTAGTCCCACCCTAGATCTAGCGGATGAGGATCAATTCTGCAAAATATAGGAGGAAGGATGAAGTTTCACAACAATCAATATTGGACGGCTTATATTAGTCCCGCACTAGATCCGATGATTAAGTATTAATTCCAATAGTTAGGCAGAAAATCCAAAGTTCTGTGAAAGATCAAAATCGAACGGTTGAGATTAGTTTCGCTAAAAGAGATCGACGGTGTGGAAAGGGAATTGCAGAAGTAATGTTTAAATATTGTATGAACTCGCAATCCGAAAGATCGAAGGTCGGGAAAGACTCTGCAAGATATCGACGGTGCAGAATAAATATTGCGGAAAGGAGCTTGCGGAAAGTCGAGATACAATTTGAGGGAATATTGCATCCCGCATCCCGCATCCCACAATCTGTAGATCAATGATTAAGAAGAAGTCTGATGAAGATCAATAGTGGAAAAATGACTTCCACATTCCAGAGTGTGGAAAGGAGTTTGAGGAAAGGAAAAAGAGGACAGTTGACATCCCACAATCTGGAGATCGACGCTCAAGAAGAATCCCGATGAAGATCAGCAGTGGAGAATCATTGAAAGAGAAACTTGGTGCGGAAATACAATTTAAAAAAAGGAAATCTGTAGAATAGATCAACGGTTTCAAGAGATCCAAACAAAAGATCAACTGTCTGGATTGTATCTAGTGAAGAAGATTACGGATGCACCTGAAAACGATAAACAGGGTTGCATAAATGAATTCTGACCTGTGGGAAGAATGAAATGTTGTCTTTGCTGAAGCAATGTGATGGTTGAATGGGTAGATGATTATTGGTTGTGTTTGTAAATAAATAGTCATGCTCCAAAATGAAAGAGCGCAGCTATGGAGAGTTGCGTTGATACGAAATAGGTATAGGGTATTTAAATAAATGAATGTGTAAAGAATTAAGTGTCTATGTTAGTAAGCTTAACATAGTTCAAAGTGAATAGTTTACAATTGTTCCAAAAGACTGAGAAAATCACATAAGGGTGGGAGGGTGGCAGGTTGGTGCTAGGGTAGGCCACAAATCTGCAGGGGGTTGAAGCCTCCTTCCAGTTGTAGCTGGAGAACAGGGTGTTGTAGAATCCTTGTGTTGAAGCGAGAAGAAAACCATAGGGGTGTTGTAGCATCCTAGTTTGTAGTTGCAGGAAAAACCTAAGATGTGTTTTGCATCCTTTCTATAGTAGCAGATAAACAATTTTGTAAAATTCATCTTATTAATGAGTTTTTGTTGGTGGTTTTCTCTTTGAGGTTTCCACAATAAAATATGTGTCTTAATTGCTGATTTTTGTGTATTTTATTTATAAAAAGACAATATTGATTGACCCTCCCCCCTCTCAGTATTGTGGGATAAACTAAAAATTGGTATCAGAGCAGGTTCCTTCACAACAGCTTAACCACTGGAAGGAATATCCCATCCAAAAATCATAATGGATCAACAAGAAGGATTGGCCACTAACAAACCTCCACTATTTACCGAAGAAAATTATGCTTACTGGAGTATAAGAATGAGGTGTCATCTGATGTCCTTGGGATGGAAGGTTTGGGAAGCAACAGAAAATGAGCTTAAAATAGGAAACCAATACCCTATGGACACAGTTGAACTAGGTGAATATGAACGTAATGCCAAAGCCCTAAACACAATCTTAAATGATTTAACAAATTCGGTGTTTACTAAAGTTATGCAATGCACACTTTCCAAAAAAGCTTGGGACAAGTTGAAAATTATTTATGAAGGAGAATCAAAAGTCAAAGGATCCAAACTTCAAATGTATAAAGGTCAATTTGAAAGTCTTAAAATCAAAGATGAAGAGAATATTGGTGAATACCTTCTTCATGTAGATGAAGTTGTTAGTGCGATCAGAGGGCTTGGAGGAAAATTAAAAGAAAAAGAAGTGGTAAGAAAGGTACTAAGAACATTACCAATGAGATATGACCCTAGGGTATCTACCTTAGAAGAACGAGATGATCTTAAAAAGGTAACAATGGATGAGTTACATGGAATTCTCATTGCATATGAGATGAGAATAGGACAAAATGGATCTTCAAGAAAAGAAGAAGCTTTTAAAGCCTCCTTAAAAAATCAATCAGAAAACCCAAATGATGAGGAAGATATTTTCATTAATAAACTTGAGAGAGGGACTGTAAAATATAGGGGGAAGTTACCATTAAAGTGTTTTAATTGTGGAAGGATTGGACATTTTGCCACTAAATGCACCTACACTAAACAAGATGAGAATAAATATAAGGAAACTTCGAAGTTCAAAAGGGTAAACCAGGAAACAAGAAAAACCCTATGAGAAAAGGAAAATTGTGTACACCATAGAAGACAGTGAAGATTCAGATGGAAGTGAAGTTGAAGAAACTGAATTTTTATTTATGTGTCTAGATACTCAAGCCTCAAATAGTGACTCAGATATAGAAGGAGAAGTAGACCTAAGAGCTGAACTTGTTAGTGCCCTTGAAGAACTTGAGAAATGTAGGAAAAACAACGATAGTAAAATATTATCATCAGTCAGCTGGAAGCTCAACTTCTAGAATCCAAAAAGGTTGAGGAAGACCTAAATATACAACTCAAAAGAAGAATACAAGAGTCTTAAAAGCTTGCAGAAGAAATCAAGCAATTCAAGAGAAAGCTTGATGAAGAATCTATCAAGTCAAAGTTTGAGAGTAGCTCAAGGATTCTAGATGACATTTTGAGTAGCAAAAGACCATCAAGTGATAGGTCTGGTTTGGGGTTCGTTAAAGAGAAGAAGCCAGATATTTTTTCTGTCACAAATCAAGAAGGAAGTAAGAAAATCTATGCTGAAATACTAAAGATTCCAGCTAAAAAGGAAAGAAGCAAGAAACCAGGCTTAAATTATCAAGATAAAAATAGAAATAATATAGCACCGAAGAGACCAAATAGATATCTACAGATATTTTTATGTCACTATTTTTCTTGTAATAATTTTGGTCATAAAGCCTTAAATTGCAAAACTGAAAGAAGGGTTTTTGAATACAAGAAGAAATCATCAAGTAATAAGATGAAGGGAAATAAGAATCTTTTTACACTACTCCAAAAATATGATATAGAATGTTACAAGTGTAATAACCATGGACATATGGCAAGAGATTGTAAACTGAAGACTCCTACAAGGAATATTGTTGAAATCAAAATGCAGAACACCAAACAAAAGAAGTGTTGGAAAGAGCTGGAAGAAATAGAAAGCTCCATGATTTCTTTATGTGCAACTGAAAGCCAAAACTTATGGCACTTGGACAGTGGTTGTTCAAAACATATGACCGGTGACTCAAGAAAATTCATAAAACTAAAAGATAATAAGGGAAAAGACATTTTTAGAGACAGTCTATCTTCCAAAATAATCAGCAAAGGAACAACTGTTGTCAACAGCAAGATCAAAGCAGAAAATGTTTTGCTAGTTGAAAACCTCGAGCCTAATCTTCTCAGTGTAAGTCAAACATGTGACTAAGGAAACATTTGTATCTTTGACTCAGAAATATGTGAAAACAAGAATAAGAAATTAGGAAAGGTCGTTGGCATTTCTATGAGAAATACAAATAATGTATACACGTTGGAAAATGAAAACCAATGCTACTTAAGTATGGTAGAAGAAAGTTGGTTATGGCATAGAAGGTTGGTACATTTATGTTTTGACAATCTTTCCAAAATAAGCACGAAGGAAGCTATAAGAGATCTACCAAAAATTGTAATTCCTCTAAACTCTGTGTAAACATTGTCAACATGGGAAGCAAACCAGAGCCAGTTTTAAAATAAAAACAACATATGACCTCACACCCTCTGGAAATAATACACAGAGACCTATGTAGACCAACCAGAACTAAAATCCTACAAGGAGATCACTATTTCATGTTGCTCATTGATGATTACATAAGGATGACCTGGGTGGCATTCCTCAAAGAAAAATCAAAAGCTTTTGAAAAATTTTAAATCTTCAAGGAAATGGTTGAAAATGAGTCGGGTATGAAAATCTTAGATCAGATAATGGGGGAGAATTTACCTCCAATGAATTCAATGAGTTTTGTGAAGGTCATGAAATTAAGAGGCAATTTTCAGCTGCAAAAAATCCTCAGCATAATGGGGTTGTTTTGGTCACTCTATATGCTAGTTAGTTACAACCAACATACAAAATGCTCAATATAAATTGTCGACCTAGGGAAGTATTTTTATTTCAAATATAATTCACACTGTCTCTGCATAAACACTAAGTAGCTTATTAATTGAATGAAGCATTCACTATCCTACCTATCTGTTCAGTCAAACTCCTCTCATGATTAAACTGGTATGAATTACCTATTTAAGAATTTAAAAATTGCAATTACCTCCCTACAACTTCAATCCAGCAACTAATGATTCTAGAAATAAATGACTAGATTAATTTTGCAAGAAGTTAAATCCTAACATGACCATACTATATGCAGATCCATCATTACTAGTTTAATCCCACTGATCTAGGAATCAGAAATAACATGAATTGAACCAAACAATTCTAGGATATAATCTAACTGAATTAGAAAACCTTAAAAAGACAAACAATAAAGGAAACTAGAGATGAGATTAACTGTTATAGCTAACACACACTTGCATAATGAAAACTAACCTACATAGTCGACTATCACACCACACTGCTGCAACTTAAGAGAAATGCAGATATTGATTATCAAAGGAAAGCACAATGATTAACTATTGTTGTTGCAACTATTGTAAGCATGTACTACAACTTCCACAACACACAACAGAAGAATCAAAACATATAATTAACTCGACGATCTTTGTGGGATGGCCGGCCTAGCGTTCAAACAGAGACGTCGAAACTAAAACAGATTAAAACACAGAAGTCTGAAGAATCCTTCTCCTTATATTATAAGAGTACATGAAAGTACATTTATCTATTCACAGCTTACATAGTATATCCAATATCAACCAACCCTTGGCTTAGGATGTTTCCCAATACTTATACATCATAACCTTCAACCACTTATATCGGGCACCCATGAAGATCTACGATCTTCAGGGTGCCCTATTACAACAAGTTGCATAGCTATGAGTGGAATTTAATGCGAGCAGAGAATATAGGGAATCTTGTTGCGCGGGCCATTAATGAGTAAACAAAACCAATTTAAGGAATGCCCTACCTATCCCAGCTAGACCTTCAATAACGGTGCGTTGTTGCAGTTGAATCTATTGCAGCTAAGCATATTGCATAAATACATGGAATGGCTTCTTTTGTATGCTTTCAGCGCGTGGGGATGCAATTGGCGAGTGACAACTGGTATCGAAAGCACATCTTCCCTTCAAACCACTCGGGCTGCTACACATGTACTTCTCAAAGCTTGAATTATCTTTATGAAATCACGATGTATTAGTATAATCCAAGAGAAAGAGTTCTGATCATATCAATAATAGGCATTAATAAGACAAAACAATAATTAATCATACCTATGAAGATTCAGGGCTCACTATGAGGAAACAACATCAATCTGGTGCATAGAATGGAGTAAGGTAAGACAAAAAAGGTGTAATAGATGTGGTCAAAAAGGGGCATTTCGGGACCCAAAATATCCCCCCAACTGCTCTTTTGCATGTCCTCGTGCAACAACCTCCACTAGTCTGAATCGGATGCTGGAACTGTACCTCGTTCGTGGAGTGATGATGTCACATGCCCCAATTTTGTAAAATAATGTTATTTTATTTTGATTTGATTCCAATACATTATGTTAAATTTAATGCTAAGTTGAAACTGATGACTCAGCAGAGTCAAAAGATGTGGAATGTAATTCTGAATATTTTATTTTAAATAAATAAAAGTGGAGACAACAGTTTGGGAGAGCTGTTAAAAAGAGTGTACTGGTCAAGTTGGTGGAGGGAACTAGGTGGAGAGCAAAAAGACAAGTGGCAGCATCCTTAAACACTTCCCATGTTGCGGGTGGCAACCTCTTTAGATTTGGGGTCATGATCCCCCAAGAAAGTGGGATCAAAGCAGGTGGCTTAATTAATGACAACTAACCCAAAAAGACCTAGGCAATCTTAATAAAAATGCCCAATGTAGAGAGCTGAGGCTGCTCATTCTAGGAGAAGAATCATTTAGGTGAATGCACTTCAAGGAATTCATTGGGAAAAGGAAATTTGAAGGAAGGTGTTTTGAGGGGTAAACTGCAGGAACTTGATCTAGTATAGCTTTGTAGCTGAAAGATCTTACTGCTGTATGCAGAGTTGGTATTGAGTCTCAAGACTAGTACTTTGTTGATTGCTCCACCTAGTTCCAGCCAAGGAGACCAGAGCAGGCTCAGGGGTCCTGAGAAGTTGTTGTTTGAGCGCTCTCCGGGAGTTGGTAGGGAGGAACGACCTCCCATTGTTGTTGTCAGCCAACTTTAAGAACAGGTTATACTATCTTTTAATTTATGTGTTAAAGTTTATATCTGTGTGTGAACAAATGATGAATGTTATAGGTTATGATGTAAACTGCTGAGTGTAAAATATCTTAGTTGTTTAATGGTGAATCTATTCTTGATGAAAAATAAATCCTACCTATGTTTTTCCCCATCTGGAGTAATCCAGATCGTACTCTAGCACAGGTAGTGTATTTAAATGAATGAAGTATGATGTAACTATAAAACGAAATGTTTGATATGAATATTGAAATGTTTTCTATCATTAGATAATTATTTACCAGAAGAAATATTAATCTGTTCGAAGAGTAGTGTTAGATCTAGACTGTGTATGTTAGAATATTAGAAAAAGGAAAAGAAGTCATATCATTATACTAACAATAGTATGTTCTAGTATGTGAATCATTCTTCTATACAGTACTTACTTCCGTAAACCTCATATCTATATTGAAACAAAAAGAAAAGAAAATAGCAGTTGAATGCTTAATATTAGGTTAAGTAAAAATGCCATTTCAGCTCTGTAGTTCATTTCTTTTCTTATTAAGGATAACTATTTTATCTACAACAATCTAAACTGTAAGGATAGATAACCCTGATTTAATTCTAATAATAAAACTAATTGATTTAAGAATGTTAGCTAGGTTTATTTCATTTATGTTGATAATTATGTAAGCAATTTATTTATCTTATTCAAACTGTACTTTTGCAATTTATGAAGTTACTAACCTGTCTCTTAAGAAAAGAATCAAATTAAACAAATACTCCTATTTCTGTGAAGAAAGGAACTAAGTTATTTGTTTTTATAGAGTTATTTTATTACCCTTATTGCTTAACAATTTATGGTGTTCATATTTTAAATAGGGTAATATAGATACAGAGTGATTCTTTATAAATTATTTAGCTATAGAAATCATAATAGTATAACAATGAGATATTATCTCATCTGTACATTTTACAAACAGACTAATTGTAAGGTTAAATTAATATTTATGGAAATAATATTTATTTATGAACAAACTAAAAATTCAATTGAACTAACAAAAACATTTATAAAAAGTATTAATAGGGTCGAAACCCTCACAAGATAAAACAATATAAAATATAGTAATACATTACAATATCATATCAGATAGCATAAACCCTGTACTTCAAAGGTGCAACAATATAATTACATAAGTACAAATCCAAAGAATTGGATTATTTAATTTTCTAAAGTTATCAAATATAAAATAATTATTACAGTTCCATAAGGACAGAGAAAAATATTAAATAAAGCATAAATACTCCTACATATAACATACAGTTATTTAAACATGTATTATTTAAATAACTTACAGACTAAATTAAAATGTGAATATTTACAGGGTTATTAACAGAACATAAACATGCTCGATTAACCAAGATTAATAACAAATTTTACGATATAAGAAATAGCAGAATAAACAATAGTAATATATTTAAAAAAAAAGAGAGATAATTTAAAAACAATAGATACATATTTATACAGCTGAGTTAGGGTGAAACCCTAATGTATCAAAAATTACAATAGAAGTATCAAAATAATCAAGTCTAATCTCTAGACAGATGCATCCTTGCATTTAAGGTTAACAGAGAATGGCTCGACAGGCCTTACACCATTCTTTACATAGCTTTGCACAAAATCAGAAATCAAAGATTTACAAGTTACGGCCTAAGCCGGAAACCCTGCAAGTAGCAAGGGTTTGTAAACAAACTAAACAACGCAACAAGTTAACCAAGAAAAATTTAACCACAAGGTTCTTTTGCAGGCCATGGTGACCAACCAACAAACGTTCCATAAGGAACTGTACAAGGACGAATTGCCATGGGATAACCAGGGCTTACCCGTGAGCAAGATTTTGACCAAGCTTTGCACCGGCTGCGAAGGAAGACGATACTGTCACCTGTGAGACAACCCACATCATTGTTATTATTTTTATTTATGTTATAACATAACTAAAAACAAATTTCAGAAACATATAAGCAAGATTTTTTACCTGGTTTTAAAAGTAATGTAACCACCCACGAACAGGAGTGCTGCCACCAACACAAAGACCAGCAAACCCTTCATCCTTTATGTGACAGAGGCAGGCTAAACAAGCGCAACCACAGCCAGTGGCTGTCAAAGAATGGGAGTGACAGCCAAGCAGATAGTAAAGCATGCGCTGTCACCACCTTCCAAACTGGAGAACTCACTTTACCAGAAACCCTAAGACAGGCCAGATCGTAAGTTTAGAAGTCACGGCTCTCATTGCCTTCCTGCCAGGTTAAGAAAAAAGAAAATTACAGTCTGATAACTCTTCCAACAAATGAGCCGTGGAGGAATCATCCCAAGGAAAAACAACTACACATAGTTTAAGCAGTGAATGATTGTCACAGCTCTCCTCCCGTCGTTGTAGGATAAGCTTACGGTATACAGGAGACAAGGACAACGAAGGAAGGCTAAACACATAACCAGACGTAGAGTTTACATGGTGGCCAAGATGCAGTAGTAGAGAGGTCGGAGGCCTGAAAACGACGGAGAAAATGACAAAGGCTAGTGTTCACAATCCCTTTTTATTGTCTCAACACTTGGCCATGGTGAATCCATGTATCCATGCAAATAATTTACCATGCAGTGGGTAACTTACAAAGTCCCTACATGCAATCAATTAAACAATCTTTTAAAATGATTTTTGCTCAATCATATGGTTGACAAAACATTCTACAAGGTTCTACGTTCCCAGAGTCAACCAAATGAAGCATGATGCGAACTATTGAAAGCAATAGTATAGTAAAGGGTATAGTTATTATATTCAACATTATCAATAGATCATCGTGGATGTGGACAAATGCCAGGACTTTCCACCTTATAAAATATAGATTATACATTGAAAAATGGTTATAATTCTATTAAGTTTATGTCAACAATAAAATTAACGAACCCCATAAACTTTACTCATGCCAAGTTAATTCTCATGCTAGATCATATCCTCGATATGTCTTATGATTACTTTTTGAAATATTCGAACTATTTATGTTTGCAAACTATGGTTCTAAGCCACATAGTTTCTTATTATTTCATTTAGTCTTGTTAATAAACTTTTGATGGTCGTAATAACATAAGTTGATAATTTTGTTCCAAGCATGTTATGTATGAAAAACTTTAGTTCTTCGCTACTGATTAGACCAATTGGCAGTATTGTAATAGTATAGTTACAATTGTCACTAAGCCTCAATCTATATAAGCTAGGTTAATAACATAAAGTCTTATTAATTATTGTGCATAGCTTATTACCATGTCGCCAACATTTATGTTGAGACATGAAATTGTATAAGGACATAGTTTTGGTTGGAACCATAAACTTATAACCCTAGCTGTCTTTAACCCAAAACTACATATAAATTAAAAGGCTTTATAAACAAGATGAATTGCATAAGTATCGTTAAATATCATAGAATTTAGATCAGTGAGTGACAAATACTCGGACGATGTCTATAAATCTTATACTTAGTCAGTTCAGCTAAATTAATGTCTTTCGGGCCGTTTACTAACTATATGAAGCACTTAAGTTATTTCAGGATTTATTAATAATACAATCTTTGATACTGTCTAAGTAATTACAGAAATTGAGTAATCAATACTCGCTTATACCAATCATATTAAGTTGATAATGTATTATACTGTTAAAGAAAACATTACAGCAGTATAGGATATGCACTCTAGGTGAAGTTAGTTTACAACAAAATTATAGATTATAAACTAGAGAAATAATGGTTGTCGCTAATTACAGTTAGGACAGAATCTCTTCTATATATGTATCTTTGGCATCTTTAAATAGAAGAATAAACTGTTTGTTTTACCTCATAGAAGCAAATGAAATTGAAACAACATATATTTTACTGAGCTATTATTTTGCAATGAACATATATCTGCACGCTTTATGAATATTGATAGGAATTACTGGGTCTTTCTTACCTGTAAACCTATGAGAACAAGTAAACTTTCTGCGTTATCTCAAAAGCTAAGTAAGCCCCAAAATCCAAGACAGTTCCACCTACTTGTCGCAAAGAAAAACTCATCAACAAACTGAAAAAGGAATTATTCTATAAGTTAAACTTAACCATGTAAATAAATCAGATTAGGTATTAACTAATCTGTTAACCAAATAACTTATAAATAATTATAACTGTTAGTAGACTGCATTATCATTAATTTTATGTATTTTCAAAATTTTAATTTTTTTGGAAAATTTGGGGTTTTGACAGATGAAAAGTTGTAGGAGGGTTCAGGTTGTTCCTTCCCACTGTAGATATCCATTATGGAAAACCCAATATTTCCAACACTACTTCTCCTCAGCCTTTTTCAACGAAAATTCATCCCTATACGGCCTTGCTGGCCACCAAATAAGTGGGAATTTGAATTTAAGTCCCAACCAGTTAACTCCACACTTCTTCATCCAGTCAACGTACCCCTCAACCCTAGGGAGCTCCCGTTTAAAGTTTTTAAAGCAATAAGGGTCCCTTTTCTTTATTGATGAAGGAGAAGGCTGCCACCTATTCTTACTGCCTTCCAAAGCCAAACGTTGTTGCCTGGAAATCTGGCTAACACAAGTGAATATGACCTGCTCTTGAAGTTTGACCAGCTGCTGAGTCTGGATGGGATATTTAAGCCTTTGTTCCTGATGAGTACGAAGAAGGTGAGGGGATTGGGGTTCATCCCGAATCCAAAGATTAGAGTTGGCCTCATTATGAGAAATTTTCTGGAAGGAATCCTCCCACTACACATTATTTATAACAAAATAAGCAAAGGCCCTCAGCTAGACATCTCCTACGTAAGGAACAGGGTTTGAATGACGGTCCACCGGGCAAGCCATTTCATGCAAATAAAGTTCACATAGTAGTTTCTGCTCAGTGAAGCTACTCTCTATAAAAGTTTCTAGAAATTGGGTAGAGGATGCCACTTCATAAGGTCTCCCTTCCTTTAATGACTTCAATTTAAACCAAGTAAATTGTTCATACAAAAATACAGGATAAGAGGGAGATGGGGCTCTGAAGCTCATCAATTCCCGGGAAAGAGTGTACAATTGATCTTTTTCCTTCTGCATGGATTTGAATTTCTTCAACTCCTTCAACTCTTTATGTGCTTCTTCCCAATGAAACCTCTGGTATATTAACTCTTCTGCCCATATTTCCCTCAATTCTCTGATAGTATTTCTATGTTGAACAAGGGGCGCCATTCCTTTCTGATATCTTTCCACCTCACCTTTCCATTTCTTTACTTCTATTTTCAACAGTGAGAGTTCTTCTATTAGACCTTGAATCCTTCAATCTCCTGCATCCTTCTCCTCATCAGAGTCTAAACTGAAAAAGTCATGGGAATACTAAGTACATACCTTATCACCCAATGTTTCAGCCTGATTGTTATGAATCGGAAGTGAAACAGCTTCCTCTTCTACCAGTGATCCAACAACTTCTTCCTGCATAGGTACTTCTGCAATCAATTTTGGGGATATTGGTTCTTGTGTAACAACACCTTCTTCCTGAAACCCCTTTTTGTCAAATTCAACAGCCATTCGTGAAGATGTTGGTTCTTGTGTAACAACATCCTTCTGAGTTCCAATCTCAGCATCTTCTTGAGTTTCGGCTGTAGCTTCTTCATTCTTGGTTGTGGCTTCAATAGGGAGTTGCAGAGATGTTGGTTCTTATGTAACAAATTCCTGCTCTCCCAGTCCCTCAGGTTGCTTGGGTTTCTCTTGAGTTAGTTCCATATCCCATGAAATATGAGACTGGTCCCCGAATATTTCAGTGTCCCTAGATAGATGAGACTGGTCCCCGAATACTTTAGTGTCCCCTGATGGCTAGGACTACATCTATTCATCTTCTCCTAGTTCCAAATCGTGGAGTATGTCCACCTCAAGGTCAGTTGTCCCTAGTTGAATGGGAGTCTCAACAAGGTTTCCTGAGGATGTTGGTTCTTATGTGACAATATCCTTATCAGATTCAACATTTTCTTGTTGCTAAGGTTCTCCCTCCACTAGATATGTGTCATGATATTGTTCTGGGGTCATAGTAAAAACTCTTAAGTTTGGGTCAGGCATTGTCTCGACCTCTGGCTCACTTACTTCCATTTGAGTATCTTCCTCAACAAACATTTCTAGGGATGTTGGTTCTTGTGTAACAAAACCCTGTGGCTGAGACTGTAATTGCTCATGTTCCCTTACCTCTATATCGGGGATCATTTCCACTTCTGGTTCATCTTCACCCCTCAATTCCACCGCAGATGTTTCTTTCTCTTCTCCAACTTCATGTGTGGGTTTTTGTGCCAAAAATGCATGCACTGTGACTTGTATCCTGATTGATTAAAAATTTTCTCCACACCCAGGGCAAACTATTTTTTTCAATTCTTCACCTTCCTCAACAGGAGGTGATCCTTCGACCTAATCTGCACCTTCTACCAATGTGTGCAATCTTCTTTCCACGTGTTTCTTGCATGTTTCCTTCCATATTTCCACTTACTTTCAGAGCACTTGCAACTCTTCCTTCAGCAGACCATTTTCAAACAAAATAACCTCAATTTGAGGTTCCTATGTAACAGGTTCTTGTGGGGCAACATTTTTCCTGGGTCTCAAGATGGGAAATTCAATATTTTCTTCGATGTTTTCCCATTTTTCCTGTGATGCTTCTGCTGCTATGATAGATCTGGTTCTCCTTCTCCTTACAGGTCATGATGCATGTACCTCTTCTCTTGATCTTCTTCTCTTCCTCTGCGGTACAAGGGTTTCTAATTCTGTGGCTGATGTAGAAGGAACATTTCCCTCTTCGATGACTTCCCTTATTTTTGCTATCTTAGTTTCTTCCTCAATTAAGGTTCCTCCTCATTCGTGAGAGGATTCAATGGTGAGGATCTCTATATTTCGTCCTGTCCTTATAGCTCCCACAACTTCAACTTCCACTGTAGCATCATACAATGTTTCTCCAGTTTCAGCTTCTGTTGTTGGAGCTTCCTCATTATCCACTCTTTCTGTAGGGTTTGATGTTGCTACAACCTACCCCTATTCTTCTGCTTGACTCATTGAGTTTTGTTCTGACACTGACTCAATCCCCCCCCCAACTGAATTGGAGGGACTTTAGTCCTCCTCCTCTACTTCCATTTCCCCCAACTGTGCAGGTGCCTCTTCTCCTTCTTCTATTGGGACACCACCCAAAAGTGCAAGTGCCTCTTCTTCCTCTTCTATTAGGACACCACCCAAAAGTGCAGGTGCCTCTTCTTCCTCTTCTATTAGGACACCACCCAAAAGTGCAGGTGCCTGAATTATCTGAGGCTGACCAATGAACTATTCTCATGTTTGGTTTTGATATGCTAAGGCCCTTACGATAAGCAGTTTAATTAGTTCGTGATGGGTGAGAGAAGCATATGGGCATTGGGTTGATCTTACAAACCTCATAATATGATGTATGTCTTTAAATAAATAAAATGGGATATTGAGAAAAGCCATGTGGTGCAAATGAGATAGTAAAGGAAACTTGAAGAAATACACAGTCTAATACCTACATTTACATGTGATGTACTTCTTCAGGAAGACTGCTACTTCATTCCAAGGGCGAGGCGGTGATTGTAATGCTATCCCCCGCTTCACTTGGCAGACCTATTCACCAGCTAGCAGAAAATCCCACATTGCAGCTGCATTGTGGGTTCTTCCCACCTGAGGAAGACCAATAACTGCAGGCCAAAATCTCCTCAGTAACCTCTATGCAGAGACCTCTGACCTCTGAATAGGTTTCTATCAAATTTAGATCAAACTGTAGAGTTGTTTCCCGATGAAAGCCACTTAAACGTTGAAAGAACTCAATCCAACCACCTGCTTCAAAAATGGCAAAAACCTCTGCATTTATTCGTAGAGCATCCATATTTGTGGGTTCATGCTGGGCTGGGATACCCATATTTCCTCTCTGTCTGAGTTATGGTATCAGCTTGATAAATTACAGACCTAGAAATGGAAGTTACAGCACAGGGGCATGCACAAACAGTCGGGGTTGGAGTTGGATAAATTAGGAAAGTTAAGACAATCATAAGCAGGGAATAATTGGTAAGATTTGGTCCCAAATTAGGAAACATATGATGGTCGAATGATAGTTTTGGGTACGGGATAGATCGTGCGGATTGACAGTTAAATTAGTATGGGTCTAATGAGGGGTAGAAAAAGGCAAAGCATGATTAATATTGTCAAATCCAATTTAACGCCTAATCATGTAAATGATTGAACCCTATACCTTAGCAATTAGGATATGAACCGTGACTTTTCATCATGATGCAGTGTGTCATCACAGCCATCAAAGTAGACATTATTGTGTGCGTGCTGCTATGATCTTACCCCCAGTGAATCAAGAACTATCTTTTCAACCTTGGCGAAAACATAATTGAAACTGTGAGGCAGGTCGGAGCTGGAAAAATCACGGACAGCGGAAATTGCGGACAAATATGGAGGATTCGCAGTCATTCCGTGGATAATTCTAGAGGAGTCGCAGCCATGAATAATATAGAAATTGGTGAAAATAGTGGATTCGCAGCTACAGAAATAGACAAGTTTGGCAGAGTCGCAGCGGCGGAAAATTGAAGAATCGACAAAATTATCAAAGTCACAGCCACGAAAAATAGAGAAATCTATGGAAATTGGTGGAGTCCCAGCTGCAAAAAGTAGGGAAATCTACAGAAATTGGTGGAGTCACAACTTGAATGGAGTCGCAGCTGCGAAATAACGGGAAAATAGGCAAATCTGAACAGAGTCATAGCTGCAAAGAACATAAAAAATGGGCAAATATGAATGGAGTCGCATCTACAAAGAACTGAAAAATGGGCAAATTTGAACGGAGTCGCAGCTGCGAAGAACGAAAAAATGGGCAAGATTCACGGAGTTGCAGCTGCGGATGAACGGAAAAATGGGCAGGATTTACGGAGTTGCATCTATGGATGAACTGTGCATCATTCATTTTTTCTTTGTTTCAAGGAGCTCTTCTGAGATAGGAACATGGATTAATGTGCTCGTAGTCATTAGGCCTAGTCGTGATCACTGCTTATTAAGTAAGTTTCTGCATAGATTCTTCAAAGAAAACCAATCAAGCGTAAAAGAAAACATAATAAAAATAAAATAAAACATGAATTTATTTATATACAAATTCCTATGTGGAAATCACAGTATTTTTTAAATATTAACAAGAACAGAGAAAAATTCATGTCCCTGCTTCAATTGATATCCAGGATCAGCTGCAACCTATGAAATAAATGCGTCCTTTGAGATTGGCTTGTGATACAGTCGCAGCCTGTGACCGTTAGAAAATAATGGTGTACAATCTTCGTCAATAGTGATCAAGCGGATTGTGTCATTATCAAACACCCTATCTATCTTATATGGAACCAACCATGTTGTTCAAATCTTACCCTTAAAGTCCCTCTTGAACCTAGTATCATACAACAATTCCCAGTCTCCTTCACATAAGACTTTCTTCTTTATGAATCGATCATGCCACCTAGATTGTTGCTGTTGAATTAATTATGTTTGATGTACAGCTATTGTTCCTTTTACATTGAGTTCATTCAGCTGGTTCAATCTACTCCTCTGAGCATTAGTTAAATCTAAGTTTTCCTCCATAGTTGTCATTAAAGTTTTAATCTCAAACTCAATGGGAAAGACATTGTTCTGCAAGTATGTTTCCTTTGTTGAGACCTTGGTTGCGGGGTTGTAGTGTTATCCTGAAATGCAGTGTGATGAGACCATGATACTTTCTGTATCATAGTGAATCATGTGTTGTTGTGTCTTCCTGTGGTTTGTTGTGATGTGCACCCTGGTTTTGGTCTGAACTATATACAAGACTTAGGAGTGGAAGAGACGTAGAATGTGCTTGATAAACCTAGTATGGAACCTCACAATAAGATAAGAGTGGCTGGTGAATCTGATATGCACATCCTAAAGAGCATTGGAAGGGAAGGTGTAGCATCAGGGATTATGGAGCAGAGAAGGGGACACTTCCTTATGTTGGGTGTGTAGGCAACATGGATGCCAGGTCAAATAGGTCTTGTGAGGGTGTTCTTAGCTCTATGGATGAGCTCACTAGCTTAGCAGTTCTTCTTGTCCACTACCTTAGAATCCTGATAAACCCAACTTGAAGGGTGGCTTGGCTAATAGCTTGATAAACCCATCTATTGGCTTGGTTGTGTCTTGTTGTATTTGGCCTTGTGAATTTTGGCTTGACTGACTACAGTCTGATAAACCCTGCAGTATATTGGCTTGTTTGTTGCAGCCTGATAAACCCAACTGTGTTGACTTGGCTGAGTTTTTGTTGTATCCTTGGCTATGTGTGAGTCTGCTAGTGTTACCTTATTCCTTGTGGGAATCATGCCCAGCTCGGGGGTGGCAGTGTTGCTGAGAGATTGATGAGCACACTGGCCTATGGTTGGGTGGAACATTGCAACGACATAGCTGGTTTCAGGACAAAATTATTTCAAGATAAGTATTCTTGTCTATGTTAATCTTTGAATTTGTATTTGCTTAAGGAAATATGATAAACATGCCTAATGTGTTGAATTCATGAATTGCGAGTCCGTTGTATAAATGAAATTGTATGCATCTGTGTATGTTTTCTTTCAATGCATTTTTAAATTATGGGGCTTAGATTGTCGGATTAGTGATGGACTGAATGATCAGATATGCCCAAGACTTTTGTTAACAGGTTGAATTTCCTTCTGCAACTCTCCTTTCCGCAATTTACGGGATGCGGGATGCAAGATGCAGAAACGTCCTTCTATAAATTATGTTCCCCACAGATTTTCCGTCCTCAACTCTCCTTTCCACAACTTGCAGGATGCGGGATGTGGATTCGTAGATCTCTATTTCCACAACTTTCCTTTTTGCAACGGTCTATTCCCCATGCGAGATGCGGAATGCGGGATGCAAGATCGTAATTTCCAGATTTCCCCGATTCCGCAAACTCAATATTTCTTCACCATTCATTCTTGCGGGTTGATTCTCAGCCATTGATCTTCGCGTTCTTTCTCTGTCGTTCGATCTCCTCTGAGATTTTTCTTCATAAATCATCGAGCAGATCACTGACAGGATCAATTTATCTACTATTGGGAATTTGGAAAATTTATACATAGACTTGAATAGATTGATCTTTGAGCTCGATGCCCATTCATCAAATGTATGGAACTATGGTTGCGCTTCTCCTCTAATGCGGGAGGGGACATGACAGTATGGTATCAGAGCTACTGGTTGCAGCACTAGGGCCTAAATGGGCCAAGTTGAATAGTTAACAGAGCTCATGTTACAGCTTTGGGTCTCAAAGGGGACGAAAAGATGAAAAATGGCAGTGCGTTTGTGCACTAGATTGCACAAAAATGGAAAAGAACACCCAGGTTGTGATTTGACAGAGCTATTGGTTGTAGCATTGGTATAAATGTGCCAAGGCAATTGGTTGCAGAAAGAAAACTACAGCAAGAAAGAATGTTATTTAGCAA
This sequence comes from Pseudotsuga menziesii, assembly GCA_001517045.1. Taxonomy (NCBI): domain Eukaryota; kingdom Viridiplantae; phylum Streptophyta; class Pinopsida; order Pinales; family Pinaceae; genus Pseudotsuga; species Pseudotsuga menziesii. The sequence goes on along the minus strand of LPNX011189805.1, from coordinate 574,880 downwards.
AATTTATAAACTTAGCCAACCCAATGAAATGCACTGTGGTAGTGATCTGAATTTTACTACGATCTTGACTGATCATGCCTGCAATAAGCAATTGGTATGTAATTTCTTTTGATTTATGAGATTGTTTAACAAATGATGTTGTTAACATATTTTGCAGAGTCATAGCGTAAATCCAAATGTTGGTCTTGGTCCGACCAAGAAGGTTAAATAAGATCAGTGCCAAGAAGAGAATAAGAGGCTGGTCAAGGCTCTGGTGGAGAAAAACCAGTTGACTACCACCATGCTACAGAGTTTGGCAGATCTCCAAAGGAAGATAAAATCTGGGCATCAGTTAACAGAGATGGAAGGAAGTAGGACAAATTCTCATGAGAAGAATGAAAAGCTTAACCCAAGGAAGAAAGGTTTTAAGCCTCATCACCTCCTAAAGCAGTAAAGGCAGCCATCACAAGCTGTGACTGAGCAGGCTAGAATGATGAGGGAAAAATCTAAAGGAACCACTCGAATGTTGGGGATGTGAAGGACCCCATATATGCAGGAATTGTCCACTTGAAGATTGGAATAAGGGTCAAGTCCCTAACACCCAAGAAGCTGAAACTATGGGTTAGGAATCAGGGATCATTCCTAAAATTTGTGCAGTGTTAGAAGACCACCAGGAAGTTCATAACTCAACTATGGTGGAGTTTGAGGGTGAGATTGTTGAACAGACTGTTTCTGTTTTGATTGACCCTGCATTGACTCATAGCTATATCACCCCTAGACTTGTTAAGACATGCACTTTGAAGAAGTCAACGCATAGAAGATCATGTTTAATCTAACTAGCCACTGGAACTAAGAAGAAAGTCAGTGAGGTTGTAAGGAAATGTCCATTAGTCATGGATGGGTTAATCACTTGTGCAGATATGAATGTTCTGCCACTTGGATCCTATGATATACTCATTGGAATGGATTAGACATGAGCACATAGAGAAAATATTTATCGTTACAACAAGAATTTTCAGTGCTTGGATGAAAAAGGAAACCTAAGGGTTGTGAAAGGAATTCTAAAAGTGATCTCCAGCAGGCATATTTCAGCAATGCAGCTGAAGAAGTTCTATGGCAAAAAGTTGCAGAGTGTATGTAACTCATGTTTTGGAGGTAGTAGAGAATGAAGATCCTAGGTTGGAGGACCTTCATGTGTTGCAAGAATTCAGGTATGTTTTCCTGATGAATTTCCAAGGTTTCCTCCAAAGTGTGACATTGATTTTACAATTGAACTTGTGCCAGGTAAAGCACCAGTGTCCAAGACACCCTATAGGGTGAGTACACTAGAAATGATAAAGTTGAAGGTGCAGCTGCAAGAGTTGTTGGAAAAGAGGTATGTCAAGAAAAGTGTTTCTTCTTGGGGAGCACCATTGCTAATTGGGAAAAAGAAATATGGTACACACAAAATGCGTATTGATTTCATACCGTTGAACAAATTCATTGTGAAGAAAAAGTCTGGTTACCAGCAGGTAAGGATCAAGGATGAAAATGTTCATTAGACAACCTTCAGAGAAAGGTATGGCTCTTATGAGTTGTAGTGGTACCAATGCACCAACTACATTCATGTGCCTCATGAATAATGTTTTCAGTAAGTATCTGGACAGGTTTGTTCTTGTTTTCCTTGATGGCATTTTATTTATTCTAAGAATGAGGAAGAACATGTGGAACATTTGAGGCTGACTTTGAATTTCTCAGGAAGCATAAGCTGTATGCAGGGTTGAGCAACTATGACTTCTATAAGATAGAATTCATTATTTGGGTCACATTATCCAAGATAAAGGAATATCTGGAGACCCTAAAGAGATTGATCCCATGATGAGTTGGCTTGCTCCAAGAAAGTTAACAGATATAAGATATTTTGTGGGACTTGCAGGGTATTGCAGGAAGCTCACTAAAGAAGATTCTACAGGTAAAGTGAATCCTATGTATAGGCTAAGGAATCCTGTGTGTGAATTTGTAGTTCCATGAGGAAGTGGCCCTTGTGTGTATGGGAATGCATATGGGGAATTCCTGAAGACTCAGGTAGAATGACCTGAGTAGAGAAGTATGGTTGTGCCAATGAAACCCGATGCAGGAAGCTGCCATGTGCCATGAGAAGGATCCCATGACTGAGAACAGGTTTTGAAACTTCAGATTGCAAGTTTTTCTGTGATTATGGGAGACTGTGATCTCCTGTGATGGTTTTGAATCATGCTAACAATGGATATGCTTGTTTCGTATTGATTGATGTTTGAAGGTTCATGTTGCTAACTATGACTGCTTGGCTGATTTAAAATTGTGTCAGGATGACATGTTGTGCGTGGATGTCCAGGTTTTGGTCAGCAGGTGTAAGTAGGGGATGAGTTCCCCCGCTTGAAAAAAGCCAAACAATATGAGGATGACCTTATGGTTGCAAAAATCTGATTTTCTACAGGAAGCATATTTATGAATCCAAATTTTTATTTTGACTATCAATGTTATTGATTGTTTAATGTTTGGAAAATCATGTATGCATGAAATAGATTTGAAAATCTATGATTAAATTTTTATGATGTCATCTCATATGAACTGCATACTTGTATGTAACGCAGGTGAGCTGATGATACTATGCCCTTGGAGTACATAGCTCCTCAGAAGGATGTACTGGGGTGTACATGGTTCCTCGGAAGGATGTACTGGGTGTACATAGATTCTCGGAGGGATGTGCTCGAAATAGGTTTGAAAATCTATGACTGAAATTTTGATGACATCTCATATGAGCTGCATGATTGTATGTAATGTAGGTGAGATGAAGAAAATATGTACTGGTTGTACATGGGTCCTCGGAAGGATGTACTGGGTGTACATGGCTTCTCGAAGGGATGTGTTTGGAATATGTTTGAAAACCTATGATTGAAATTTTATAATGACATATGATGTAAACTGCATGTCTGTATGTAAGATTCTAAGCTTTGGTAAGCACTTGGAGGAGGTGTTGGGCCCTTAAGCTAGAGTTGTTATTGAGCACCCAGAGAGGTGTTAGGATCTGAAGCGGGGCTGATTGGATCTTAATTGGGAGATGCTATATAGATAAGTATTGGATTACTTGGAAAATCCTGGTTTATTTTCTGTGATTACACATGTACATAATGATTCAGCTAGATTTTGGAAATCTTGTAAGAAATAAATCCTGTGGGAAATGAATCTGACATGTGAATTAATATGTTGTGTTATGGTGTCTGGAAAGGAAGCACCTCAGTATTGATGAGCACTAGAAGAGGTGATAGGCCCGTAAACTAGAGATTCCATTGAACACCCAAGGAGGTGTTAGGCTCTAAAGCGGGGTTGACTAGATCTCGGTTGAGAGATGTTATACAGATAAGTGTTTGGTTAACTTATCAAACTTTTTTTGCTATTGATTTTCTTAAGTATACATGAGCATATGATGCCACTGTGGTTTTGAAACTCTTGTTATAGATTGCATCCTATAGGAATGAATCTGACATATGAATTAAATTTATTATGGTGTTCGGAAAGGAAGCACTTGAGCTTGATAAGCAACTAGAGGAGGTGCAGGATCTTGAACAGAACTTCTATTGAAATACCCGGAGAGGTGTTGGGCTCAAGAACAAAGCTGTCAGACCTCAGTTGAGAGGTATTTTTAGGTGATCTGAGGCTTACGAAAATGTGGCTACCCTTTAATGCACACCCAGGTGTGGGGTGCGGGCAGGGTTGTGAGTGCCATGGTTGTATAAAGCCAAGTCAGATACCTTTAGAACCAAAAGGAGCTACTTATGCATATGAGTATTTGGTTCACTAGACAACTTTTGTTGATTTTATGTCAATATAAATATGCATGTGATTCATCTATGATTTTGGAAAATCTTGTGAATACTAACATGGGAATTGACTCATTTCTTGGGGCTTGGGCATAGGTATTGCTGGTTGCCAAAGACATTGGAAATGTTCCAAGCTAAGGAGAAGGATTCTCCAAGACAAGAAAAATATCATGTGATGTGTGTTGATGCATGCAAGCAAGTACTTGGCAGAGTTCTAGATCATGCCATTGGACAGATAAAGGTGAAGAGGAAGCACTGCGATTCTGAAGAGGCTACGTGGGAGATGGAGGATCCCATGTGATTGGCACATCCTTTTTTGGTTCAAATTTGCAGAACACTGAGGGCGGTGCCAGTGTAGCAATTTTTTAATTATTATAAAGAACTGAGGACAATGCTATTGAAGGGGGAGGGGAATGTAACACCCCGGTTTTGACCTTATGGTATTTTGATTGTACATGATGTAAATATTGTACGAAATCATGGCAAGGATATCAAGGCCAAGGCCCTACAATTGATTGATGTTTGTGTATATGTGATCAAGGTTGATGCCTATTGTTTATGGTGCTAATTCAAGCATAGTATATATATTTGTGAATATCATGTAAAATCCAAACTAATAAAAATACCACAAATAGCTATGCGCTGCAATGTTAAAGAGATGTGGGCATGATTTCACAAGGAATAGGGAGGGGAATTATCAGACCTTGAGCCATTGGGAAAAGCCATGTGTCAAAAGAAAGCACCACAAAACGTATTCCCATTCCCTCATGCATGCACGTTTTCATCTTCCCTCATGTTTTGGGGGAGTGGAGGGACGTTTTGATCATCCATCCTTCATTCATGGGGGGGGGTTCATTTTTCACGATCATTCACCCACGAGCGGGTCATTTCTTCCCGATCCGACAGACGCAGCGAGAGCTAGCAGGTGATGCTATGGGTTTCTGCAAGTATGTTTCCTTTGCTGAGACCCTGGTTGCAGGGTTGCAGTGTTATCCTGAACTGCAGAGTGTTATCATACCCTGTTACTTTGTGTATCAGAGTGAATCCTGTGTTGTTGTGTCTCCCTATGGTTTGTTGTGATGTGCACCTTGGTTTTGGTATGAACTATATACAAGACTTAGGAGTGGAAGAGACATAGAATGTGCTTGATAAACCTACTATGGAACCTCACAAGAAGATAAGCATGGATGGTGAATCTGCTATGCAAATCCTGAAGAGCATTGGAAGTGAAGGTGTAGCCTGAGGGACTATGGAGCAGAGAAGGGGACACTTCCTTGTGTCGGGTGTGTAGGCAACATGGATACCAAGTTAGATAGGTCTTATGAGGGTGTTCTTAGCTCTGTGGATGAGCTCACTAGCTTAGCAGTTCTTCATGTCCATTTCCTTAGAAGCCCGATAAACCCAACTTGAAGGGTGGCTTGGCTAATAGCCTGATAAACCCATCTATTGGCTTGTCTGTGTCTTGTTTTGTTTGGCCTTGTGAATGTTGGCTTGACTTACTACAGTCTGATAAACCCTGCAGTATATTGGCTTGTTTGTTGCAACTTGATAAACACAATTGTGTTGGCTTGGCTGATTTTTTGTTGTATCCTTAGCTATGTGTGAGTCTTCTAGTGTTACCTTATTCCTTGTGGGAATCATGCTTAGCTTGGGGGTGGCATTGTTGCTTAGATATTGTTGAGCACACTGGCCTATGGTTGTGGAACGTTGCAGTGACATAGCTGGTTGCAAGACAAACTTCTTTCGAGATAAGTATTCTTGTCTATATTAATATCTGCATTTGTATTTACTTAAGGAAATATGATGAACATGCCTAATGTGTTGAATTGATGAATTGATTTCAATATATAATTTAAATTGTATGCATTTGTGTATGTTTTCTTTCAATGCATTCTTAAATTATGGGGCTTACATTGTCGGATTGGTGATGGCCTGAATGATCAGATCTGCCCAAGACTTATGTTAACAGGTTGAATTTCCTTTTGCAACTCTCCTTTCCGTAATTTGCAGGATACAAGATGCGAAAACGTCCTTCTATAAATTCTGTTCCTCGTAGATTTTCCTTCCGCAACTCTCCTTTCCACAACTTGCAGGATGTGGGATGTGGCTTCGTGGATCTCTATTTCTGCAACTTTCCTTTCCACAATGGTTTATTCTGCATGCAGGATGCAGGATGTAGGATGCGGGATCGTAATTTCCAGATTTCCCCAATTTTGGAAACTCAAGATTTCCACACCATTGATTCTTTTGGGTTGATTCTCAACCGCTGATCTATTTCCAGATGTGGAACAGATGGTGACCATCGATTTTCGTCGTGTTCTTTCTCCATCGTTCGATCTCCTCTGAGATTTTTATTCGTAGATCGTCGAATGGATCACTGACATGATCAATTTCTCTACTATTGGGAATTTGGAAAATTTATGCACATAATTGAATAGATTGAACTTCAAGCTCGATGCTCATTCATCAAATGTGTGGAACTATGGTCGCGTTTCTCCTCTAAGGCGGGAGGGGACGTGACACTCGGTCAAATATTTTAAAGTGTTTGGCAGTAACTGTTATATCAAAAGAAACAAGGATGATATTGGAAAGTTCGACTCCAGGACTGATGAAGGAATCTTTTTAGGATACTCATCCACAAAAAAGGCATATAGGTGTTACAATAAAAGGTTACATAAAATTGTAGAAAGTGCTGATGTGAAAGTAGATGATATAAAACCAAGGAAAGAGAAAAATCTTGATAGTGTTGAAAATACATGTGATGATGAAATAAAAGACTTGTAAAAGGATGGGAGCATTCATAATGAAGAAGAATACAAAGAGAAGGAAGATACACAGGAAGATGATGAAGACTTCCCTAGACCTGACACTAAAACTCCTTCTAGAAGGGTACAAAAGGATCATCCGAAGTCACAGATCATGGGTGATAAAAACGCTAGAGTCAAAACAAGAAGAAAACTACTAGATGTGGAACAAGCCCTAATCTCAATAGTAGAACCCAAGAACTTTACAGAAGCCAACAAAAGTGATGAATGGGTCAAAATCCATGAATGAAGAACTAGATCAGATTAGGAAAAATGAGACCTGGGAACTTGTCCCAAGAAATGAAGATAAGAACATTGTAGGAACCAAATGGATTTTCAAAAACAAGTTCAACCAAGATGGACAAGTAATAAGGAACAAATCCAAATTGGTTTGTAATGGGTATGCCCAAGTGGAAGGTATTGATTTTGAAGAAACTTATGCTCCTGTAGCTCAACTTGAAGCAATCATATTTTTTTTAGCATTGTCATGCCATAAAAAATTCAAAGTATATCAAATGGATGTCAAGTCTGCATTCATGAATGGAAAACTAGAAGAAGAAGTGCATATTGAACAACCTGAAGGGTTTCTCTTTTCTGAAAACAAAGATTATGTCTATAAACTGAAAAGAAAAAAAGCACTATATGGTCTCAAACAAGCTCCAAGAGCATGGTTTTCAAGACTAGATAGTTACTTGAAACAACAAGGTTTTAAAAGAGGAGTCACTGAAAGTAATCTTTGCCTAAAAATCGAAGATAAAAATATGATCATTGTTGTTGTCTATGTGGATGATATCATTTTTGGAAGCAATATTCAAATCCTAAGTGTAGAATTTGACTCTGAAATGAAGAAAGAATTTGAAATGTCAATGTTGGGTGAATTGACATTCTTCTTGGGATTGCAAGTCTACCAAACATACGAAGGAATTTTCATCTCTCAAACTAAGTACATCAAAGATATGTTAAAAAGGTTTAAAATGGAATATTAAAAACCTATTGGTACTCCTATGGTCACTGGTTGCAAGTTAAGTAAGGATGATGAATCTTTGGAAGTAGATCATACCATGGTTAGATCCATGCTTGGCAGTCTGCTATATGTGACAGCCACAAGACCAGATGTGATACAAGATGTTGGATTGGTGGCTATATTCCAGTTCGCTCTGAAAGAAACACATGTGACAACAGTAAAAAGGATTTTTTAATATCTAAAAAGTACCATGGAGCATGGTTTATGGTATCCAAAAGGACAATACTTTACCTTGAAAGTGTTTAGCGATGCAGATTGGCCAGGAAGTGTTGATGATCAGAAAACTACTAGTGGAGCAGCATTCTTTCTGGGAAACTATTTAGTATCATGGTCAAGTAAAAAACAATCCTCCATTTCACTCTCTACAGTAGAAGCATAACATATTACTGTCACATCATGCTGCACTTAGGTTATTTGGATGAAACAAACCCTAGAAGATCTACTTGTAAAATATGAACATCCAATAGTGATCAACTGTGATAACACTAGTGCTATAAATATGTCTAAAAATCATATCATGCATTCTAAGACAAAACATATACCAATCAAGTATCACTCTAAGAGAACATGTATCTCAAAAAGCTGTCAAATTAGAATACATTGACACAAAAGAACAGATTGTTGACATTTTCACCAAACCACTACCTAAGGAAGCCTTTGAGCATCTTAGACAGAAGATGGGAGTCATTCCTTTACAAAATCACTAAAAGAAGGAAGCACAATCTCAGGGGGAGTTTTCAAACAGAGAAGTCTCTTTGTCATTGGTGTCAAAGGGGGAGAATGATTAAATATCTTGCCATCAATGCCAAAGGGGGAGATTGTTGAGTAAATTAGTTGTCATTGATGTCAAATCAGTTATTGGAAGTCAAATATATGGTGGCAGACTTAAGGTTGTAGGTATCCAGAATAACAAAGGAATAACCATGTTACAGGTTGCAGGTTGCAGGGTGAATGACAAATGAATAACCCTATAGCAAGTTGAATGACAAAGATCGATCATCCAATGTTATTGTTGAATGAACTAATGCAAAGGTTAAACACGTATGAAGTGATAAAATTCCACGAAGGATTAATATTGGACGACAGAGGTTAGTCTAGCCGTAGATCCAGCAGCTGAGGATCAGTTCCGCAAAAGATAGGCAGAAGGATGAAGTTCTGCAACAATCAAGATCAGACGGCTTATATTAGTCCTGCACTAGATCTGACGATTAAGGATTAATTCCGACAGTGAGGCAGAAAGTCCAAAGTTTCGTAAAATATCAAGATCGGACGGCTGAGATTAGTTTTGCTAAAAGAGATCGACGGTGCAGAAGAAAAAATGTGAAAAGGGAATTACGGAAGTAACGTTTAAATATTTTATGAACCTGCAATCCACAACCTGTAATCCAAAAGATTGAAGGCCAGGAAAGACTCTGCAAGAGATCAACGGTTTGGAATAAATCTTGCAGAAAGAAGCTTGCAGAAAGGAGCTTGCGAAAAGTCGAGATACGATTTAAGGGAATATTGCATCCTGCATCTTGCAATCTGGATATCGACGATCCAGAAGAAGCCTGATGAAGATCAATGATGGAAAACCTACTTCCACATTCTGTAGTGCAGAAAGGAGTTTGCAGAAAGACAAAAGCATACAGTCGACATCTCGCATCCCGCATCCCCTAATCCGGAGATCGACGCTCAAGAAGAAGCCCGATGAATATCAATGGTGGGGAATCGTTGAAACAAAAACTTGGTGTGAAAATATGATTTAAAAGAAGGAAATTTGTAGAATAGATCAACGGTATGAAAAGATCTAGACAAAAGATCAATTGTTCGGATTGTATCTAGTGAAGAAGATTACGGATGCACCTGAAAACGATAAACAGGGCTGCAGAAATGAATTCTGAGGTGTGGGAAGAACGAAACATTACCTTTGCTGAAGTGATGCAACGGTTGAATGGGTGGATGATGATTGGTTGTGTCTGCAAATAAACAATCATGATCCAAAACGAAAGAGCGCAGCTATGGAGAGTTGCGTTGATACAAAATAGGTATAGGGTATTTAAATAAATGAATGTGTAAAGAATTAAGTGTCTCTGTTAGTAAGCTCAACAATGTCCAAAGTGAATAGTTTACAATTGTTCCAAAAGAATGAGAAAATCAAATAAGGGTGGAAGGATGGTGCTAGGGCAGGCCACAGGTCTGTCGGGGCTCGAAGCCTCCTTCTAGTCATATCTAGAGAACAGGGTGCCATAGCATCCTTGTCTGTTGAAGCAGGCAGAAAACCATAGGGGTTTTGTAGCATCGTAGTCTGTAGTTGCATGCAAAACCTAGGGTGTGTTTTGCATCCTTTATGTAGTAGCAGATAAACAATTTTGTAAAATTCATCTTATTAATGAGTTTTTGTTGGTGGTTTTCTCTTTGATGTTTCCATGATAAAATATGTGTCTTAATTGTTGATTTTTGTGTATTTTATTTATAAAAAGATAACACCGATTCACCCCTCCCTCTCAGTATTGTGGGATAAACCAATGGAAGAGTCTATTGCAAGTATTGTCTCAATATAACAGTCTCAAGAAAGGGGGTTTTGAGTCTGTCCATGAATTCTCAAGCTGTTTCATGAGGGTATATAACTCCATCCCTGTTGATATCAAACCTCTAGCAGGTGCTACAAAACTCCACTATGTTGATGCTTTTGAAAGTGATTTTTCTTTATTATTGAGAGAGAGAAAATCAGCTAGTCTCCCTGACATGTTTAAAGATGCATTAGAAGTAGAAGCCAACATGATGGCATGTGGAAAGATGAAGCATAGAATAGAAACTGATAAAAGAAGAATTAGGGAAGAACTTATACCTTCTACTTCTGTTGCTGCCTCTCCTAGTGATATAAAATTTGAGATGATATTGAAGGCAACAAAGAAAAAAATTGATAAACTAACTGTAGATAGCAGGCCAGGATTGGGCCTTCTGAAATTAGGATTTTTTATTTGAGGCTCGGTTTGTTCCTTGTTCAGACTTATCAGATAGAGAGATGTAAGGAATCCTATAAATCCAAATGACTAGCAGATACAACTTCCTTTCCCTGAAAACTATGTTGATGGTGAAGGTGAAGAGGAGCCTATCGAATATCAAATCCATCATTTCGGTGATTTAGATTCTAATATATACCTCACAGAAACAGAACATAACTTATACGCTCAAGAGGATGCTAATAAGGATTTTGAGATAGAATCAGAATAGTACCAAAGGGGGTACCTACATGCTATGGATGATGTCCAAAGGAAGATTCATTTGAGAAATATAGATGTTACTGTCAATAAGGGAAGGCTAAATCCAAATCATCCTTATAATAGTCAACATAACACTGATAAGAAAAAAGAAAAAAAGAAATTGTACATAAAGAACCTGTGGATAAAGTAGAAAAGACCAAGGAAGTTAAACAGATAGCACAGATAGATGTGGAAAAAACTGTTTACACCTTCAACCTGCAAATAGAACTTTCAAAAGTAAAAATCTCCATCCCTTTTAATGAGTTGCTGAGAAATAGAGAACACAGAGACAAGATAACAGGCATGGTTAGGAATAAGGGAGAGTTTCAACCTGATATCTTAGAAGTGAATGATGATGCTCCCACTATTGTTTTTGGGTCTAAACTTGAAAGTGGAGATGAGGATGAAGTTCCCCCTTTCTACTTGATTCTAAATGTCCATGATATGGTTATGCATAATGCCATGTTGGATTTTGGTGCCACCCATAATTTGATTCCAAAGGGAGTAGTAGAAAGCTTGGGATTAGAAGTTACTAGACCCTATAAAGATATGTGCTCTTTTGATTCCGAGAACGTAAAATGTCTTTGACTAATTAAGGATATGGTAGTGACTTTGACATAAATTCCCTCTAAAACTATGGTAATGGATGTTGTTGTAGCAGACATTCATCCAAAATTTGGCATATTACTGCCAAGGTCTTGGACCTCTAAGTTAAAAGGAAGTCTGCAAATGGACATGTCCTATGCTACCATTCCTATGGCTAAAGGGAGTAAAAGGTTGTACAATGAGAAAAGATCCCCATATGTAGTTAGCATCCAAGACAAACCAGATGATCATGTTATATATGATGTTGATACTGACTTGGAATCTTCAATTTTCTTTAATGATGTTTCTCCCTGTGAGCTTGAAATTTCTGCACCTATTGAAGGGAAGGAGGAAGAAGAGTATACAAAGAAATAAGAAGCTCTAGAGAAGAAACAAAAAGAAGAAGGTATCTGGACCATGTATTTTGATGGATCAGTGGCCAAGTTTGGTGCTGGTGTAGGTGTGTATATTATTTCTACCATCAGGGATTTTGAAAGTCTACCTTATAAGTTAACTTTTAAATGTACTAACAATGTGGTAGAGTATGAAGCTTTATTGTTAGGTATGCATGCTTTGAAATATATGGGGGCCAAAAGAATATAAGTCATAGGTGACTCAGACCTAGTAATAAATTAGGTAAATGACAACTATCAAAATAGGCATCCCAGAATGAGGGCCTATAGAAATGAAGTGTGGGATATGTTTGGTAATTATTTTACCGAGCATACATTCAGAATAGTCCCCAGATATGAAAACACAGTGGCTAAATCCTTAGTTGTTGCTGCTGGAAAATTTGAAACCCCCACTGCTAGCCAAAGGAAGTATAAGGTTGACATTACACATAGACCTTCTATACCAGATAATTCCAAATACTGGTAGGTATTTGAAGACCATATGTAGGTTAAGATATTTTTGGAGCTATTTGGTGAGTTTGTAAATACTAAGGTAGATAATGAAAACGACAACGTTGAGGATTTTCAAGCTGTCGAAGACGATGAAGAAGGGATTACTGAAAACATGAAGGATTCCCTGGGAGGGAAGAATATACTGTAGTTGAAAGGTAATCGTATTCCAAGAGGACTGATCCCTCTAGAGAAGATGTTCGACAAAAACAATATCGCTAAGAATCTGAAGATGAAGCCTGCCGATGATGTTGTTGAAGATAAAAATATAGGGACCAAAGAGCACCCAGACATCATAAAACTATCAAAGATCTTGCCAGACAAGGAAAAAGAAGATTATATCAATTTGATGAAAAAGTACACATACATCTTTGCATGGATGTCATGTCCCCTCAAATTGACCATTAAAAAGTGTTGACCATGCTAAGTTCCTAGGGGCTCAAAATTGATATTAATTATTCTTCATAGGATAAATTTTGATAATAATTGTTTTAAGGCATGTATTTAATTTTATCTCAGAAATTTTATTTATTATGCAGAATAATGATGTGGAATTAAGGATACCATGTCAGGAGGGCACAATGGGGAAAGCTAGTCAACTTGCCTTGGTAAAAATAAGAAAGTCCATGACAAAAGCAAATAGGAGAATAAATGGAAGATGCCTAAAAGCAATAAAAAGAAGATAGAGGTAAAATCAGGAAATTTTTTCAAAGGGGAGGGTATAGTTTCCTCTTATGGATCTCAGAAAAGCTGTAAGAGAAAAGCAAGAAATTTTTTGAAGGAAGGAAATGACCCAGGAAAAGCAGAAAGTTGTCATAACTCAAAAGAGGCGTCTTTGGACTAAGGGAGGGCATAGTTTCTAATTGTGAAGGATGATTTGGAGTTGGAAACAATTCCACATGGTCCTACTTGCCTAATTTCCTAAAGGGGGCGCTTTTGTGGCTAGGGTTAAGTCACCCATGGGGTTGACTTGCTCTCACAGGTCACCATTGGCCTCAACTTACTAAGCAGGTCATCCAGAATTATATAAAAGGTGAATTTAATCCCATTGATTCAGCTTTGATGATTTTATATTGTGGTTATGCTATGTGAGCATACTCTCTGAGTGTTGTGCCTCAGACCATTGGGTGATGATCCCCAAACCCCTCCTCCCTTATCTTCTATCTTCCTTTCTATCTATTGTAGGTCTATGGAGCACTAATATCAGCCAATGAAGTTTATTCCAGAAGTATATTACAGCCTCCATCAATTTTAGGTCAATCTCCAGTGAATCCCATGCTTCACTTATGCTCACAGCCCCTTGCTGGTCATGATTCAGGCCTCCTGCCCCTTAATTTTGGAAGCATATTTGTAATGGTCAGTCAATAATGTAATTTATATTATTTAGTGTCATTATATTTTGAACATTACATTTATCAGGTTGAGATATCTCAGACCCTAAATAATATTGTCTCAATTTCATAAAAAGGGCCTATTTTATCAATGTATGGGGGGATTGAGTGAATATGAGTGATGTAATAAATATTCTATGTTGTGGAAGTGATTGAAATAATTATTTATGTTAATAGATATTATATTTATCTCTTTTATAAATCTCATGTTTTACAGAAATGGATTTCAGCTGATTTAATAGCTTTTTTAAGACCCTAACTAGATTACTAGCTTTTAATAACCAGTTTTACTAAAACTGATGTAAAACAAGTTCTGTAAACTCAAAATGAGCTCTATCAGTTCCTGTGGGTCAGTAACATGCCTAAATTCCCACATTAATCTCCAAACCCTTTTTTTTGGTTGTATCACCCTTTTGGATCCTCCTCTGCGCAGGGTTTCCCTTAACCAAAACTGCCAAAAATCCCCAAATTCACCCAAAACTTCTTAAAACTTTCCAGAAGCTCAGAAAAATGCATAAATACTTCGTTTTATGTTACATTAAGTCTGGAACAAACCTCTTCAAGTTTCCATAATCCTCTTATTGAAACATACTGGACTACTCTCCTTAGTCTCATGGTTTGGCTGCCCAGAAGTGTGGTAGTAGGTTTCCGCGTTGCAGACTCTGAAACCTAAATGGAAACAGATATAAATGTGTTAGGGGAGATTAAATTCAATGTATGAAATATCTGTTTTTATTTCACTGATCACTCTTGTCCTCTGCAAAATTTCCCAGAAGAAACCCTTGTTTTTCCCAATCCGAGAAGGCTCTGTGTGAACCAATTAAAATTTCAGAATTGCTTAGTTAAAAATTACATAATTAAAGAGTTCAGGTCTACACACTAGAATTAGGACATTATAGTGGTATTATATCTCTTTCCTTGGATCATCCTATGGAAAGAAATCTCTCATTGAATAAATTTGCAGCCATGTCATACAATGGGGATGACTATGATGAGCAGTATGAAGAATATTGCAGAAGATATGAAGAAGAAGAAATCCTCTATGTTGATGGAGGCCTACCAAAAATTGAATATGATGAAAACTATTGGACATCACAAGGAGAAGATATCATATTTGATTCTCCAATGTTTAAGAAAACCTTGACAGATATTATTGAAGCATGTGATAACATGTCTCACTGCTACGAGGACTATCTGGATTTGGGTAGGAATATTTGTGCAAACCTTTCTTTTAGAGATTATATTTATTTCAAGTATGGATTCTGGACCAAGCATGATTATGAGCATTCTTTCAATATTAGCAATCTATCCATAGAGGAACCAAGTTTTTGCAACTCTCTAAGAAAAGAAGAAGAAGACATAACCAAAGGTGAAGATTCCTCCAAGCCATCAGCATGTTCAAGATTTAAGAGTTTGTTTGGTTTTTATTTAAATAGATATTCTAAGTATTGTGACATGAGTCCCAATAAAGATGAAGTAGCTTTGAGTTCCTTGTATAAGAAGAGAAACAAATTGGAGACAGAGATCTAAGAGGTGAAGTACAAATCAACACAAGGTGGTCGCATAAGAGAAGAGGTTGAAGAGGAATGCAATTCAAGTTTCTTGGTGGGTGATCTCAAGATCACTACTCAAGGTTTTGTCTCGTGTATGGGTGGTGAGACATGTTTTGGATCAGATCCAAAATAGGTACACAAATCAGATTTACAGTCACCTTATAAGCCACATAATGAAGATGAAAACAAGGCCACACCGCTTGGGTGTGCGACAGAAATTTTGGTGGAAGAGCAGGCCACCATAGTATCCATATAGGAAGATGGTAATGTTAAGAACATGGATAATAAAAGTTCTGATTTTTGTAGCAGCCCTATACACCTACAACCATCTGATCCATGTAAAGATAAAAAATCTTCACTTGCATTTAAGGACTGCAAAAGGAAGGCCAATTGTGAGGGAGATAAATTCAGTCCTATTTTCCCTGTTGGTGATCACACAATCAGTGCAAAGAAGGGTGATATTGTCAATGATGATAATATGGTGAAGGAATATTTTGGATCAGATCCAAAAGAAGAGGAAATATCAGATCTGAATTCATTATTTGAATTTCCCAATGAAGTGGAAGACAAGCCCCCACCAACTAGGTGTGAACTAGGAAATATGAAGGAGAAAAATATGGTGCAAAGGGATGCAAAAAGTTATAAATTTTGGACTCTCTTGCAGCAATATGAAGTTGCATCCACATAAGAGGAGAGGCTTGAACTCATTGATAATCCCAATCCCACTATCACCATTGTGGAGATATATGGGCCATCTATTCTTGCAGGTGGGAAAGCATAAAGAAATATTCATAAAGAGAAGTACAAGTCACAGCAAGAAAATTGCAGGAAAGAAGAAGGGGGTGATTTTCCTCAAGAGCCCCACTCATTTCCTTGGCCTTTGAAAATGGATGAAAAGAATATTCAAAAGGATTTACACCTTCTCTAAGACACACATTCTTCAGTGGCACACCAATGTTGGATAGCTGCTTCATTGGAAGATCAATCTTCTCTTGAATCCAAGGAGGAGATGCAGAAGCCATTGTCTACAATACAAGGAGAATTCTTAAAATTGATTTTTGATAGATGATATTTGATTGAGGCTGCTGATGTGTTGCATGGAGCATCCTTGAAGGATGGAGAATAAATTTGCAAGCTCACACAAGATTTATTGACCACCCAAGATTCCTTGAAGAGCACTCAATGTGCACTTCAAGAATCCAAGATAGAGATAGAGAAACTTCATGAGAAGTTGAAAAGGTATTACCTACCCTTCTACAAACCATTCAGCCATATTCACAAGGATGATTGCATTCTTGAACAAAGGGAGGAATCTCATGAGATGGTGGATCATGATATGCACTTAGATTTGTAGGTGCTTGTAAAAAGCTACGAGGAAGAGAATATTAGCCAAGCACTCATTGAGGTTGAGAGGAAGGATGAAGTGTTCTTCTCTACCATAAAGATGGCTAATCACATTACTTATGGATAAGCAAATAAAATTCCTTATTCATCCATTGATTGGGTGGATAGAGACACCTTTAAAGTGAAGAAGGTGGGAGATGAAGAATTTAATTTCTGCAATATTTTTTTTGTTGTGACCGACATTGCCTTGGAATGTGGGCAGCCACAAGGATTTAATTTGAAGCAATTGGATACATTCCATACACATGCACATGAGGTGCATTTTTATTTTTTTGTGCTTGAGGACTGTACATACAAGTTTGATGAGAACCAAGAACTTGGTCTTTTCCAGAAAAAATTGGAATTGTTTCCTAAAAAGAATCTCCTCCCCATGGGAGATTCATATGAGGATGAAGATGGGGCAACCATAAGTTCAGAGGATAAGTATTGCAGAGATATGATTCACAGTTCTACCCATACTTCTATTTCAGCCTCATCAAGAGAGAATTAAATTTGGGAGAAGGAATTTTCCTTGGTGATGCAACAAGAAGAGCTAGAGGCTTTCCTAGGTGTTCGTGATGACTTGTGGAATGCACCATCACCCTCACATCAGTCACATAGTAACATATTGCTGTCATTTTCTGCCATTCAACCACATGTGGATTGGCTGGAAGATTACGTGTCACACATGGAGTCTTCTTGCAGAAAAATTTATGCTCATGAGCAGTGGAAGGCAACTGAGCAATCAAACTGTCAAGAGGAATTTATGAGAAAAACATCTTGCATCAGGTGGTCTTGGTGAAGGAAATACACATAGTTGGATGGATTCTTGTACCCTATGACCAGTGGCAAAGAGTTGAGCCATTGGAAGTGTTCACATGGAACTTTTGGTTGGAGTGTCAATACCCTCTCAGATTGGATGATGGGACACTTATTTATTTTTCCTGCTTGCATTTGTGGAGATAATTGTGATACATCATCTTCTTGTGAGCAATTTGGGCATCATTGTTGCTTGAATGATGCCTATACTCATTGGGGTTGGACATGGGAATCACACCTATGTATTTGCAGCAACATAATTGGGAGATTCAATTCAAATGTGCATCAAGCACATAAGGACCTTTATGTTGGGTGGGGAAGTCTGACAAATTTCCAACTTTGCATTGAGAATTTCGAGTTTTCAGTGCAGTGGTATGATTTCCACAACATGAATGTCATTTCCTGTGATGATAAATTTGTATGGTGGATTCTAATGTTTGGCTACTTATAGTAGAGGAAATGGGATCCAGGAATAGATTCGCTTGATAAGTTGTGTGGGAAGGAATTCTCACTGAAAGGGGTGCAATGCAAGTAATGAGACCCTGGCATTGCTTATTTTGGAGAAACTTTATAGGATGGATTGATGGAGAAAGTCAACCTTTTTGCAAAATGGATTCATGCTCCATTTCTCCTACATGATGAACAAATTTGCAGCACTCTCGAGTGCTTCGTCTTGAGGACAAGCAGATTTGGGAGGGCAGGACTGTCATGTCCCCTCAAATTGACCATTAAAAAGTGTTGACCATGCTAAATTCCTAGGGGCTCAAAATTGATATTAATTATTTTTCATAGGATAAATTTTTCTAATAATTGTTTTAATGCATGTATTTAATTTTATCTCAGCAATTTTATTTATTATGCACAATAATGATGTGGAATTAAAGCTCCCATCTCAGGAGGGCACAATGGGGAAAGCTAGTCAACTTGCCTTCGTAAAATTAAGAAAGTCCATGACAAAAGCAAATACGAGAATAAATGGAAGTTGCCTAAAAGCAGTAAAAAGCAGATAGAGGTAAAAGCAGGAAATTTTTTCATAGGGGAGGGCGCAGTTTCCTCTTATGGATCTCAGAAAAGCTGTAAGAGAAAAGTAGGAAAGTTTTTGAAGGAAAGAAAAAGTTTCCTTATGACCCAGGAAAAGCAGAAAGTTGTCATAACTCAAAAGAGGCAGCTTTTGACTAAGGTAGGGCGCAGTTTTTAATTGTGAAGGATGATTTGGACTTGGAAATAATTGCACATGGTCCTACTTGCCTAATTTCCTAAAGGGGGCACTTTTGTGGCTAGGGTTAGGTCACCCATGGGGTTGACTTGCTCTCATAGGTCACCATTGGCCTCAACTTACTAAGAAGGTCATCCAGAATTCTATAAAAGGTGAATTCAATCCCATTGATTTAGTTTTGATGATTTGATATTGTGGTTATGCTATGTGAGCATACTCTTTGAGTGTTGTGCCTTAGACCATTGGGTGATGATCCCCAAACCCCTCCTCCCTTCTCTTCTATCTTCCTTTCTATCTATTGCAGGTCTATGGAGCACTAATATCAACTAGTGAATATTATTATAGAAGTATATTACAGCCTCCATCAATTTTAGGTCGAGCTCCAGTGATTCCCATGCTTCAATTATGCTCATAGCCCCTTGCTGGTCATGATTTGAGCCTCCTACCCCTTAATTTTGGAAGCATATTTGTAATGGTCAGTAAATAATGTAATTTCTGTTATGTAGTGTAATTATATTCTTAAAATTACATTTATCAGGTCTAGATATCTCAGACCCTAAATAATATTGTCTTAGTTTCATAAAAATGGTCTATTTTATCAGTGTATCAGGGGGTTGAGTGAATATGAGTGATGTAATAAATATTCTATGCTGGGGAAGTGATTGAAATGAGTATTTATGTTAAAATATATTATATTTATCTATTTTATGAATCTCATGTATTGCAGAAATGGATTTCATCTGATTTAATAGCTTTTTTAAGACCCTAACTAGATTACTAGCTTTTAATAACTAGTTTTACTAAAACTGATGTAAAACAAGTTCTGTAAACTCAAAATGAGCTCTGTCAGTTCCTATGGGTCAGTAATAGGCATAAATTATCATATCCATATCCATAACCATGTTTTTTTGGGTCTTATCACCCTTTTGGATCCTCCTCTGCGGAGGGTTTCCCTTGACCAAAACTGCCAGAAATCCCAAAATTCACCCAAAACTCCTTAAAACTTTTCAGAACCTCAAAAAAATTTCTAAATACTTTTTTTTATGTTACATTAGGCTGGAACCAACCTCTACAAATTTCCATAAGCCTCTGGTTGAAACAGACCAAACTACTCTCCTTAGTTTCACGGTTTGGCTACCCAGAAGCGTGGTAGTAGGTTTCCGCGGTGCGGACTCTAAAACCTAAATGGAAACAGATATAAATGTGTTATGGGAGAGGAAATTTCATCTCTGAAATCTCTTTGTTTTCTTCCCACTGATCACTCTTGTCTTCTGCAAAATTTCCCAGAATAAACCCTTGTTTTGCCCAATCCGAGAAGGCTATGTGTGAACCAATTAAAATTTCAAAATTACTTCATTAAAAATTATAGAATTAAAGAGTTTAGGTCTGCACACCAGACTTAGGACATTACAATGGATCTATGGATATCTTAAAGAGTATGAGACCTTCATCATACTCTCCCTATGAAACCTGGTGAGAGATCATTTAGACAGAAACTGAGAAGAGTTAATCCAAAGTTGTTTCCCATCATTGAGAAAGAGATTAGAAAATTGTTCAATGCCAAGATAATTATAAATCTGAGATTTTCCAAGTGGGTTGGAATTCTGGTGCCTATTAGGAAGAAGAAAGGTGAAATCAAGGTATGTATAGATTTCATAAATCTTAACAAAGTCTCCTTGAAAGACAACTATCCTCCGCCCAAGATGGAACACATTTTGCAGACAATGGTAGGGCCTGAGAGGATTTCCACCATGGATGGTTTTCTAGGGTATAATTAGATATAGGTATTACCTAAAGATCAATATAATACTACCTTCACTACACCATGGGGTACTTTTATGTATGCTAAGATTCCCTTTGGTCTAATGAATGCAGGGGCCACTTTCCAGCACTCCATAGATATTTGCCTTTGCTGAGGTAAATGATAAGTTCGTAGTTGTCTATATGGATGATATTAATATGTACTCTAGATCTAATAGGGAACATATCAGGAATTTGGAGAAATTTTTTGTAATATCCCAAATGCCTATATTTTCTAATTCTAAGCAAATACGCTGATACAACCGGGCATGCAAATTGCCATGCAAAAATCCCTATTTGATAGCAAAAATTAGGGTTAGGGTTTGTAGGATAGAATGAACACTTACCACTGATAAGCTGGCTGGTCTGCTCCTGAGAGAGTATGCATGCATCAAGAGTTGAATCAGAGATGAACTGATATCTTCTGCTTCCAATGAAACCCCAGCATCATGAACCCCAAATCAGCTAAGGGTGATGTTTTCAGTGAAGAAGGTGTCCGATGAAGCTGCTGATTTGCAGGACTGATAGCCTTCCCGTGCCGCAGAGAATGACTGGCATATGTAGAAATTATGAGGTCTCTAGGTAGGCTAGCAAATTGTTCTAGAGGTGCAGCTGCTCACGCCCCCCTGATCCCGAAATGGCTGATAACTACTCAGGATGAACACGATCGGATCCTGAATGAGACTAGGGAAGATATCTCACTTCCGAAACCCCACTAGCTGAATACGCCACCTCCAAACCCAACTGTTGTGATGCATGTTGTGCTACTATTCAAGAGCTCCAAAATAATAATCATAAAAAAGTGAGTCTCCTTTCACTTTATCTTCCTTTTATAACTTTCAACTGTGAAAACCCTAATCTTTGACCTAATTAAGTCACTTTATTTTCTAATTTGCAGTTGACTTGCATGCATGCGCATGGAGACTTAAATGAGTGCATGCATCATTAAATAATGTTTAGATGGCATGCATGATGGTGGCCTTTGGCCTTGGTGGCCCTTCTTGACCTAATGGTGATAACATGATGATGCCCTAAATTTTCTATAGATGGCATCAGTCTTTAGATGATTCCCTAACTGTGAGTAACTGCTTGAACCCACATGAATCACATAGGTTAGTGGTTTTGGTCCTCAATGCCTAATCGGATGAGGACATTACAGTCCTCCCCACTTGAGATTGCTTGTCCTCAAGCAACTGCAAACTGGGATGCTGCAATACCTGTTCACCTTCCCATGTGGCATCCTCTAGTGGTAGTTCCTTCCATTGAACCAAGTATTCCCTAATTACCTTGTTCCTGAGTTTCCTTTCTCTAGTCTGTATGATCCATTCAGGAATCAATATCAGTAGTTCTCATCATCTAAAGGAGGTAATTCTATTGATGGAGCAATGTGTTGCCCAAGGGTTTTTTTCAGGTTGGACACATGGAACACATTATGAATTTTACTTTCCTGTGGTAGTTCTAGCTCATATGCCACCTCTCCCACCTTCCTAATTATTCTATAGGGTCCATAGAAGTGATGTTTTAACTTTTCTGCTCCTTTTTTCTTAAGCGAAGACTGTCTATAAGGTTGGAGCCTTAAGTATACCAAATCCCCTACCTCAAAGCTCTGCTCAATCCTATGTTTGTCTGCATATAACTTCTGTTGATTTTGGGCTATCTGTAAGTTTTCCTTCAATATTTTAAGAATATATTGATTTTCCTGTATCCAATCCTTTTCCTTAGGATCCCTACTGTCTCCAAATGCCAAATATGCATAGTCCAAGGCCTTGTAGCCATATATTTACTTAAAAGGAGTCATCCTAATAGACATCTGAAAGGTAGTATTGTAGAAATACTCCCCTAAGTGTATCCATTTGATCCAAGTTCGCTGCTACCCTCTTACATAGTTCCTCAGATATCCTTCAATCCACTTGTTGACTATTTCAGTTTGTCCATCGCTCTGGGGATGATAACTCATGCTGGTATCCAGTTCAGTCCCCACTAATCTGAATAGTTCCTTCCAGAAGGCACCTGTGAATCTGATATCTCGATCACTGATAATGGTATTAGGTAACCCATGTAGATTTAAGACCTCCCTGAAGAATAACTCAGCTACTTGAGCTACAGAGTAATCTGATGATGTAGAAAAGAAATGTGCAAAATTGGTCGGTATGTCAACTACTACATATAAACAATCTCGCCCTTGGACCTTGGGCAACCCTGTAATGAAGTCCATAGAGATGCTTTCCCACTCCTGTCCTGGAATCAGTAGTGGTGAAGCAACCCTGCTGGATGGATGTTCTCAATCTTGTTATGTTGACAGATGCTACATTCTCGTACGTGCTACATAACTTCCCCCTTGAGGCCCTTCCATGAGAACCTCTCTCGGATCTGTCTGTAGATCTTCAAGAAACCCTGATGTCCTGATAATGGAGAGTCATGTGTTGCCTGAATGATCTTTTTCCTCAACATGGATTATGGGATGAGGTATATCCTGTTCTTGTAATAGATGATGTCATCAATAATCCTATACCTGTCATCCTGAATTTTTCCATCCAATAATTCACAAGAGAATTTATTTTTGGAATATTCTACTAAGAGAAGTGCCCTCCAATCTGTGGATATAATCCTGAGAGATAGTGAGGCGAGATTCCTAGATAATGCATCGGCTACTATATTATTCTTACCTTTTACATACTCGATCTCGAAATCGTAGGCTTGTACTTTGCTGACCCATTTTTGCTGGCGTTCATTCAATTCCTTCTACTCCAGGAAATACTTGAGGCTGTTATGATCTATTTTGATTTTGAACTTACTGCCCACAAGGTACTGTCTGAATTTCATGAGAGCATGTAAGATGGCTAGCATCTCTTTGTCATATATGGAGTAGTGTCACTCATATTTCTTCAATTCACAGCTCTCAAATGCAATAGGGTGATGATTTTGCATCAATACTGCTCCTAACCCTTCCCCTGAGGCATCACATTCTACTACAAAGGGTTGTGAGAAGTATGGTAATGCAAAAACTAGACAGGAACTCATAATAACCTTCATCTCCTCGAAATTTTTCTGTGTTAATTCTGTCCAGGTGAATGCTCCCTTCTTTGTGAGATCTGTGAGGGGTGCTGCAAATTGGGAGAATCCCTTGATGTACCGTTGGTAATAGATGCACTGTCCTAAGAAACCTCTCAATTATTTGATTGTTTTTGGCGTGGGCCAATCTCTGATAGCTCAGATTTTCTCCATGTCAACCTGTACTCCTTCCTCATTGATTATGTGCCATAAGTACAGCATTTCCTTCATGCCAAATTCACACTTGGACATCTTCACGTAAAGTGAGTGTTCTTCTAGAATGCTCAGTACTTCGTCCAGGTGTTTTAGATGCTCTTCCCATGTTTTGTTGTAAATCAGGATGTCATCAAAGAATACTAGAAAAAACTTACGTAGCTGAACTCTGAAGGTATGGTTCATGCATGAATGGAAAGTTGCTGGAGCATTGGTAAGTCCGAAGGGCATGGCCAAAAACTCATAGTGACCATAGTGACAGAAAAACGTTGTTTTGGAGATGTCTTGGTCCCTTAATCTGATCTGATGGTACCCCGAGTGAAGATTGATCTTGAAGAAGTATTTGGCTCCTTAAAGTTCATCCATGAGTTCATCAATTCTAGGGATGGGATACCTATTCTTAATGGTGTTTTTGTTTAGTGCTTGATAGTCGATGCACATTCGCAGTGTACCATCCTTCTTCTTGACCAATACTACTGAGGATACGAAGGGGCCAGAACTGGGCCGAATATATCCAAGCTCCAGTAATTCTTTAATTATTTTCTCGATCTCATCCTTGTATCTTTTGGGATGCTGGTAAGGAGTGGTGATGACTACTTGTGTCCCCTCCTCTAGATCAATAATGTGTTCAAAGACTCGGTCTGGAAGTCTACCTGATGGAAGGTCCCGAAAAACCTTTTCATGCTTCTATGGCAAGGACTGAATGGCACTTGGGTGTCGTGTGTTGGTTTCTGGGGGTTTCCTAAAGGTGACCAAACATTCTACAACCCATTCTATATCATCCTGTTGGAGGATTGCCTCCATTATCTGTGACGAGACCGGTTTTGGGGGATAAGTGTTCATGCCCCTCAAAAATACCTGTTTGTTGTCTAGCCCCTGGAACTCCATTTCCATTGCCCTGTAGTCTGTAGTGTGTTTCCCTATGGAATAAAGCCACTGAACACCCAATACTACATGAGTATCTGATACATCTACTACATAGAAGGAATATGTCATCTGATAGTTACCTAAGGTGACATTCAATTTTGGAATCCAGTAGTTGCACTCCATGTTGGAGTTCCTGGCTACTGCTACAGTGAATCCTTTGAACTTCTCAGTCTGAATACCTCTCTTGACTACCCAAGTGGAGTAAATGAAATTGTGGGTTGCTCCCCCATCAATCAATAATCCTACTCTATGACCATGTACTACTCCTCTGACCCTGAGAGTATGGAATCTTGGTACTCCAGATAATGTAGCAATGACTCCCTCTGGTGTATCACCCTGGTGTGATTCTTCCTCAATTGCCTGTAGTTCTTATGTGGATTCCTACTCATAGTCATCCTCATCACTGTCCGAATATACCTCAATGTAGCGAGCCTTCACCTTCCCTGCACACCTGTGTCCTGGTACCCATGATTCTTGACAAGTGAAACATAGTTTCTTCCTCCTCAAGTCTTTCCTAGTGTCCTCGTCTAACCATGTTTTCTTGGGAACATCCTGCTGGAAAGGTTTCTTGTCCTTGTCCCTAACAAGGAAGTTGGTTTTGAGCGGGAACCTGTTCTTGGGGACTGAATCCTGTAGATCTCTGGCTCTTCTAATGGAATCCTACAGATTGAAGGGTTCGTAGGCTTTCACCCATCCCTATAGTGGCTCTATTAGGGCCTCAATGAATAACATAGTCAACCTACTCTCTGACCCATCTATTACCATGACCGTTATTCCCTGGAATTCTGAGATGAAGGCTTATGCACTACCTATCTATTTGAGTTGAGCCAACTCCCTGAAATGTATCTCCGGATCCTTCCTGTCAAACCGCTCCATGAGCTTCTGAGTGAACTGACCATAGGAGTGTATGGTGTTGTGACCCAATGTCACCAATCCATGGTACCACCACTCGTGAGCTTCTTCATCCAGGTGGAGTGTAGCCAATTTAATGGCATCTGTCTCTGTCATGGGATTGAGTTGGAAATAGGTATCCAACTTTTGAACCCATATCCTTGTTGAACCTCTGCGAGTCCCATCAAAGTTTGGGATGGTCAACCTGCCCAAGGTCTTCTGCAACTAATAGTTGTGATTGAATCCCTTATTGAAATTCCCGGGCCTGTTCCTACTCTTCATGTTGCAGAAATCCGAGAAAGACATGGTGGCATGAAACTCATCCCCTAAGTCTCTATATTCCTGCAAATAATCCCCAAAAGGCTCGCTAGGTTCTACCTGCATGACTGGACCACCTACTATATCTTCCAAGAAGTGAGGCATGGTAGGCCTATTGGCAGGTCTGCTATATATGTGTGGTGTATTCTATATATTAGTGTACCCAACCTTTCCACTGTTGCTTGTAGATCCTCGATCTACCGGTCAGGGAGGTGTACTGTTGATACCTATTTCTGGTTTCATAGATAATCTTTTGATTTCATTGAGTACATCTTTTTTCCCTTTGTCTAAGTCTTGCAATGCATATACTAAGTTGCAAAACTCCATCCTGTCCTCCTCTTATCCCATTCATTTTCCCTTATCATAGTGTATACCTAGTTGTTCCATGTCTGAGCTGATATCCTCTAGTTGGATATCCTCAAATTCCCTTGTGTATCTACTCTTTCTTCTCCTATAGGTTACAAAAGGGTCTCCTTTGTTATATTTTAACATTAAGCTAGCATTAACATTAGGATCTTTAAACTGAGAGAACAACAAGCACAACAATCAAACACAAGAGACAATGAACACAGTGTTTTTCCTTGGGGAAACCATAAATGGAGAAAACCTCGCAACTTCCTCAGAGATAGAATCAACACCAAAGTGAAACCCAAAAACAGTAAGACAATCTCCAGACAGCAGTACGCTCTTTCCTCTTGCCCCAGTGTCTTTCTCTTCCTCAACTATGCGCTACAACTGAGTGTGGATGTGATGTGTGATAAATAGAGAGGTCACCTCTCTATTTATACTAATTCTCGACATGACAAACCCTACTAGAGCTGACCTCATTAGGAGAGTCTAATAACCCTAGTGCCCCGAAACTGTGGGGACTTTAACCCTTAGACAATAGGAGGGTTACCCACAATGACTTGACATGACTTGTTTACATTATATATTCTCCCAATAGGAACATCGAGGCATGACGTGACACAAGTACATCCCAAAATATATATTGGGTTACAATAGATAAGAAATACAAGTGAAATACATTCCAAAGTTACAATTACATCAACACTCCCTCTTAACTAGGAAGGTATTCTCTCGACACAATTTTCATCACTGGTCTTCTTCTCTGAATCATCTCGTCATCTGTATCTTCAAGTCTTCTTCATATTCAAGTCTTCTTCATCTTCAAGTCTTCTTCGTCTTCAAGTCATATTTATCTTCAAATATGAATCATCACTGGATCTAGATCATCACTCGATCTAGATCATCTCTAGAGCATCATCTTTGGATCTGAATCATCGCTCGATCTAGATCATCAATACAGAATCTTCACATGTGCTATCTCATGATTCTTCTCATCACAGGAAGTTCTACAGAGCCAGCCCTTTTTCATACTGGATGTAGGCCTAGCCACCATGTAGGTCTTCTTCAGTGCTTATATCTAACACTTAAGTTAGAATGGCCCGCGCAACACTTACATCTGACCTACTCATCAGAAAGGCACACTCAGCACTCACATCTTATCATATAGGAACCAATCCTATAATCACATCAGAAAGGCCCAGCACTCACATCCGTTCAATCAATGATCGGAATGGCTCAGCACTTACACTTGGCCATGCGAGGAACCAATCCTCCATGCCAAAAGGCTCTACACTTACATCTGATCAACCAATGATCGAAGAAAGGAAATTGCACTTATATCTGATCAACCAATGGTCAAAGAAAGGCTCAGCACTTATATCTGATCAACCAATGATCAAAGAAAGGCTCTACACTTACATCCGACACATGTGAGGAACCAATCCAACATGCATGTTCGACAAGGTGTGCACTCACATCTGATCCTGTAGGAACCAATCCTACAGTCATATCAGAATGGCCCCCAGTCCTAGACTGAGCTACCTGGTAACTGACCAAGTGCCTCCATTCTCCAAGAGAATGGCAGTTGCCCTTACATCTATCCTACTCGACAGAATGGCTAGCACTCACATCTGACATGGAAGGAACCAATCCTCTCACCATGACAGAATGGATCAGCCCTTAGATCTGACCATGGAAGGAACCAATCCTCTCACCATGTCAGAATGGCTATGTGTCTCATCACTTTCCCTTGGAGGAAACCTCGATCTAGAGAACACCAATCTTCTCCCTAAAGTACTCGAACTTCACCCTAGCTATTAATCTTGCACATTGATCTAGGCACTAAAAATCAGTCTCATCAAAGATTAATCAACAAATAACACATGAAATGGTGTAATCGGACTACAGAATGAGTAGTCGCTCTGTATATTCACACAAAGAATGAGAAATGACATTACAATGTCATGCAATAAGCATGAATGAGAATCAATTCGAATTCCTAAGGAGGTCATTCGAATTGAATGAGTGAGTCTAGCTTAACTAAATGTAAGCCACAGTCAACACTCAAGTTAACCACTGATCAAAACCCTAATTGACTCAACTGAGCCCTAACTAAAGTCAGAGTGCAATAAATGACTGAGTCTCAACTAAAAGAGATCAGACACATGTCACAACATTCCAACCATCAAGTGCTAGTGCTTCAATGACTCCACTGAACCCCATGAGGTTAATTGAAGTGTAACTAAACATCAGAAGTGGTTGGAGGCACCCCTGTTGACTCCAGTTCATTAAATAATCAATTTAATGAAGGGAGGCACCTTCACTGCCCTGTTTAACTTATTGTAACCATCAGTTAGCAATTAGGTGCATTAATATCACTCAGATCACCCCCGGAGTGCTCCAGTTAGCCTCCCCGAATGTAGGAGAAGGCTAAGTTAGCCTCCTTGACTAAAGGTAGGCATGGATGTGATCTAGATGATGACATTTAATGCTCCACTGATGTTAATTAAGCCAATAATACTTACGATAGTGGTTTAACTAGACCAAATTGACTAAAATGAGTGTGTAAGGTGGTAAATGTCTCCAACACCCCCCGTTAAGCTATACTCAAGAGGATTTAGAAAACATAAATGCATAAAAATGCTAGGGCCTCAGCAACAAAGGCCATAGGTCACCCTGTATAATGTTGAAGCTGAAACAATGCTATAAAAAAAACTAAGTGAGGAAAAGAGGGAAAACCCAGTGGGAAAAACCCCCCCTCAAGCTGAACACTAAAAGTAGTCTGAATCACCCTGATGAACTCACCCCCAACAGTGAACGGAGGTAAGCGAACTTCTTTTCTAAAAAACTCTTGGTGAATATGTCGGCAATCTACTCATCAGTCGGGTAGTATTGCAGAATGATGGTCCTATCATGCACTAGCTCCCTGATATAGTGCATGTGGATATCTACATGCTTGGTCCTCTGCCTGGTAACTGGATCTGTGGAAATCTTAATAGCACTTTGATTGTCACAAAAGAGGACACTGGACAAATTACTACCAAGATCAAACTCTGAAAGAATTCCTTGCAACCAAACTGCTTGGATGCAAGCATTCACCACTCCTCGATACTCGACCTCTGTTGAAGATAGTGCTATGGCAGACTGCTTTTTACTAGACCAGAAAATGGGGCCACCACCAAACGTGACTACATATCCAAAAGTAGACTTTCGATCAATGGAATCACCCGCCCAATCGGAATATGTGTATCCAACCAGCTCTATCTCGGAGTCTGCAGCATAGTGAATGCCGTAGGTCCTGGTTCCCTGAATATACTGGAGGATCCTCTTGGCTTCCTTCCATTGAATATCATGAGGCTGCTGCATGTATCTTGATACAGCATTCATGTCATAACAGATATTAGGCCAAGAATGTGTCAAGTACAACAAGCTACCAATTAGTTTTCGATAGATAGTGCAGTCCATGGGAGGTGTGCTTTTTCCTTCTTCAAGGCTGATCCCTGAAAGGAAATGGAATGGTGCAGGCCTACAATCAGCCATGTTAAACTTGACTAACAGGTATGAAATTTTTTTGGACTAAGTGACTGTAATCCCATCATAATTTTGCTCAATTTTGAGCCCCAAATCACTCATTTCAAAGGCATTGTGGAGAGCAGTTTTGATGGCTAAAATGGAGGCAACTGTGCTACCTGTGATCAGTAAGTCATCAAAATATAAAACAATAATAATTAGATTACCATCAGACTGCTGTAAATACACATTTGGATCTGATCTACACCTTTGGAAGTTTTGCGAGAGAAGGAAGGCGTCCATCTTGGAATACCACTCTCTTGGAGCCTGTTTTAACTCGTATAGTGACTTCTTTAGCTTGCAAAACAAATATGGATTAGTGATGTAGCCCTCAGGATGAT
The DNA here is from genome assembly GCA_001517045.1 of Pseudotsuga menziesii. Lineage (NCBI taxonomy): Eukaryota > Viridiplantae > Streptophyta > Pinopsida > Pinales > Pinaceae > Pseudotsuga > Pseudotsuga menziesii. The sequence goes on along the minus strand of LPNX011189805.1, from coordinate 544,681 downwards.
TCATGTATATCTCCTCATGAATATCTCCATGCGGAAAGGCTGACTTAACATCCATATGATGCACTTCCCAATGCTTAAATGCTGAAATTGGCAAAACTAGGCAGATGGAGTCCATTTTTGTAACCGGTGCAAAGCTCTCATGGTAGTCCACACCTTGGACCTGAGAGAAACCTTTTTCCACAAGCATTGCCTTATATTTGTAGGTGCTTCCATCAGCATCAACCTTGGTCCAAAAAATCCACTTGCATTGAACCAATTTCCTTCCCGGAGGAAGAGAAACTAGCTCCCAAGTAGTGTTTTTCTTAAGAGAATTCATCTCTTCATCCATGGCAACTTGCCATCTCGGATCCTTCCGAGCATGGTAGTAGGATTTTGGGTCTGAAATAATCATCAAATAGCAATTTTTTGACAGCAAATTATCAGGACAAGAGCGCAATACCTGCTCTTTGGAAATCAGACCGGGTTCTCCTTGGATCATCTGGATTTCCAATGTTATCTCCTGCAGAGGAGAGTGTCTGTCGGGCCCATGTGGGAAGATGATTCTATACTTCAGGTTCTGATTCAGCATCTGATTTTTGCTGCACACTAATATCATAAATCAAAGGATCCAAATCATGGTCATCACCCCCAATTTCATCATCCAAATATTTAGTAGAATAGGAAGGAAATTCAGCAGTTTTCTCCTTCACTAGTTCCACCTCCTGAAGAGGTTCTTCGAACTTAACACTTCTCTCGATGATGATATTTTTTGTTTTGATATCCAGTAGCTTGAATCCTTTAGATTCACTAGGATACCTGATAAACATATATTCTATGCTTTGCGGTTGCAAAGCCCTTCTTTTATCAAGTGGAATCCGGGCCCACGCAGTGGACCCAAACACCCGCAGGTTCGACACATCCGGCTTGTGTCCGAAGTATGCTTCAAAAGGAATCTTCCATTTCATGGATGAATGTGGAACCCTGTTCTGAATTTATGCTGCAGCATGCATGGCTTCAGCCCACAAATTTTCAGCAAGCTTCTTTGATTCCAACATACAGGTGGTCATCTCCTTGAGAGACCGATTCTTCCTTTCCGCTACTCTGTTCTGCTGAGGAGTGTAGGGAATTGAATGTTGGAACTGAATACCAATTTGGGAGCATATGTGCAGCAACTCATTACTAACATACTCCCCTCCATTATCAGATCTCAAGATCTTGATCTTAATCCCAGAGGCATTTTCGATCAAGGCCTTCAATTCAGAAAAAATTTCACATACTTCAGACTTCTTTTTGAGAAAGAAGACCCATGTGTACCTTGAAAAATCATCAATAAAATTAAGAATATACCTTTATCCATTCATGGATGTGATAGGCATCAGACCGCTGATATCAAAATTTATCAGCCCCAATATGCATGTAGCTCGGTTTGCCTTCCCCCGATCGAACTTGTGCTCAGGGTGCTTTCCAATCACACAGCCCTTGCAAATTCCCGCGGTTGCCTTGATGACTGGGAGGCCTTAAACCACGGATTTTTTCTCTAATTGCTGCAAATATTTGAAATTAATATGGCCAAACCTCTCATGCCACAGCCTACTAACCTCATTTCCATGAGTTAGCAGAACGGTGGACTTTGCATCTGCAACAAAGTGAGAGAACTCATAGGCTTTTGCATGATGGTTTGTAAGGCCTTTAGCAATGGGTTTCTCGGATGCAAGCTCCATTATCTCAACATAATTTGGGCTGAAAGAAACACTCTTAGGCACTCCAATATGTGTCATCTGATAGACACTAAGGATATTTGATGCCAAAGACGGTACATACAAAACATTTGAAAAAAAGCCATTTTCAAGATCAACAGTACCTTGTCCTTCTAAAATGATGGTGGCATCATCTCCCATGTGGATGGGGATGGATTTGACGATATCCAAGGATGAAAAGGAGTCTCTTTCAGCCATCATGTGGTTTGAAGCTCCAGAATCAATCAAGAGTGCTTTGGACTTCGAATTGCTTGCCATGAGGGCATGACCTTTTTCATGTTGTGGTTCCTGATCTTGCTGATCTCTCCTCTGAAATATTTCCAAAAGATTTATGTGTTTTTTCTCAAGGAGAGAGGTAGCTTCATCATGCTTCTTCTTCATGCAGGCATGTTCAGGGTGGAAGCCCTTCCCACAGTATGAACACTTGACTTTTTGCTTGCCATGGTGCCTTTTTCCTTTGTTCTTCCTTGAGCCAAAAGACTCATCATGCTGCTGGTTTTCAACTCTAGGGTTAGGAGCATCAAATTTAGTTTTTGGGTTCGTTTGCTACTTTCCTTTACTCTTCATATGTTTGGGCCCCGAGACATGGAGGGCTTGATCACAGGAATATCTAATGATCCCCATCTAGACGAGCTTGTCATGTTTGCTTGTTAGGGACTCAATGAAGGCATTGAGTGTAGGCATCTTCCATCCAGGTGTTATGAGCTTCCCCGCACAGAATGTAGAAACAAAAACTGAACAATCAGCCCCAAGTTTAGAGAGTATGGCAAGGATGAGCTGATCATCCACCTTCTCCACTTTGCATTGCTTCAAGAGTAAAACAATGTGCTTGAACCTTGTGAAAATGCCATTCAAAGTCTCGAAATTGGAGGGATAGAGAGACATTAATTCATTTTCAAGCTAGTAAACTCTCAAGTCATATTGCTTTCCATATAGAGTTTCCAATTTGTCCCATATTTCTTTTGGAGTCTTCAATCCTGCAAGATGGAAAAGAAGAACTCGGAAATAGAGAGGCACAAGAAACCGAATGCTTCATCCTTCTTGTTCAAGGATCTTGATTTTTCTATGGCAGAACCAGGCTCATATTCAGTGTACATGGTGACTCTATAGAGTCCTCTGGAGTGCAGCTAAATCTCCATGTCACCTTTCCATGAGTGTACATTGTATGGAGTCAAGAGATCTACTGAGGAGGCCATCTGGATCTGCTGGAGCGAATGCTTCACCTGTAGAAAACCTGAAAATCACAATAGAAAGGGCAATGTAAGGTCGGACAGCCTACACATTTTAGGCTTTCATCACACCCAGCATAGTCAATCAAGCAAGCTTGATCAACAAGTTCTTTGCTTGGGATATTAAGTGGTAAGCCTTGGCTTCTGGTGCAGTGCTGCATTTTTGAGCTGTTGCTCAATTTTCATGCAGAAATCTGTCAAAAAGCTTGTTTTTGAGAGATAGAGCTTCATCCCGTCGTGTGCTCTGATACCATAATAATCTTGCACATTGATCTAGGGACTAAACATCAGTCTCATCAAATATTAATCAACAAATAACTCATGAATTGGTGTAATCGGACTACAGAATGAGTAGTCGCTCTATATATTCACACAAAGAATGAGAAATTACATTACAATGTCATGCTACAAGCATGAATGAGAAGCAATTCGAATTCCTAAGGAGGTCATCCGAATTGAATGAGTGAGTCTAGCTTAAATGAATGTAAGCCACAGTCAACACTCAAGTTAACCACTGATCAAAACCCTAATTGACTCAACTAAGCCCTAACTGAAGTCAGAGTGCAATAAATGACTGAGTCTCAACTGAAAGAGATTAGACACATGTCACAACAATCCAACCATCAAGTGCTAGTGCTTCAATGACTCCAATGAACCCCGATGAGGTTAATTGAAGTGTAACTGAACATCAGAAGTGGTTGGAGGCACCCCTGTTGACTCCAGTTCATTAAATAATCAATTTAATGAAGGGAGGCACCTTCATTGCCCTGTTTAACTAATTGTAACCATCAGTTAGCAATTAGGTGCATTAATATCACTCAGATCACCCTCAGAGTGCTCTAGTTAGCCTCCCCGAATGTAGAAGGATAAGTTAGCCTCCTTGAATTAAGGTAGGTGTGGATGTGATCTAGCTGATGACATTTAATGATCCACTGATGTTAATTAAGCCAATAATACTTAGGATAGTGGTGTAACTAGGCCAAATTGACCAAAATGAGTGTGTAAGGTGGTAAATGTCTCCAACACTAGCCAATGGCTTCGTCAACACATCAGCTATATGTTCCTCCGTCGCAACATACTGGAGATTCACTGCTCCCTTCTGCACCATATCCCTGATATAGTGATACTTGATCTCTATATGCTTTGACTTGTCATGAAACACTAGATTCTCTGAAAATTTTACACAACTTTGGTTGTCACAATGTATACAAGTAGCATCCATCTGGAGATCAAATAAATTAGACAGTAGCTTCCGCAGCCATACTGCCTCACAAATAGCTGAACAAGCTGCGACATACTCTGCTTCAGCTGTACTCAGTGCCACACAGGATTGCTTCCTACCAAACCAAGAGATCACACCTGATCCCATACTAAAACAACAACCTGAAGTGATTTTCCTATCGATGGCACTGCCTGCCCAGTCTGAATCAACATAAACCTCCAGATTAATCTTCTGATTCACCTTGTACTTGAGCCCATAATTAATTGTACCTCCCAGGTACCTCAGAATGTGCTTTGCAACAATCAAGTGAACATGTCTTGGATCTTTCAAGAACTGGCTCAAGGTGTTCACAGCAAAGCAAATGTCCGGTCTTGTGTTCGTCAGATACATCAAGGACCCAATCATCTGACAATACATCATGGCATCAATCGTCTCTGATGAAGCATCACTCAATAGCTTCAGGTTCGATGCCATAGGTGTGGCCATAGCCTTCCAGTCCATCATCCCAAACCTCTTCAGGCTCTCTACAGCATACTTCGCTTGTCCGAGGGAGATTCCATCTGCATTATGCCATACCTCCATACCTAGAAAATAATGCATCATACCCAAGTCCTTCATTTCGAACTTAGCAGCAAGCTTTCTCTTCATATCAGCAATCAACCCATCCATACTTGTTACAAACAGATCATCTACATATAGTAGAAGCATCATTGGGTTGCCATCTTCAACCTTGTATTAAAGGTTGGAATCTACTTTACTCTTGGTAAATCCCAAACTAGATAGAAAGTTTTCAATTCTATCGTACCATGTCCTGGGTGCCTGTTTTAAAATGTACAGGGCTTTCTTCAATCTGCACACATGAGACTCCCTATCATGTGTCTCAAAACCGAGTGGTTGTTCTACATACACTTCCTCTTCCACTACACCATTCAAGAAAGCGGTCTTGACATCCATTTGGTGTATCTTCCATTTCATTACTGTAGCCAAAGCAAGTATTGTTCTGATGGAAGTGTATCTGGCCACAGGAGCAAAGGTTTCTTCATAATCTATTCCTTCCTTCTGTGAGAAGCCATGAGCCATAAATCTTGCCTTATATTTTTCAATGCTACCGTCTGCAGCATGCTTGATCTTGTAGATCCATTTGGAATTTACAACTGACTTCCCTTCTAGCCTTGGGACAACATCCCAAACATCATTCTTCATGATCAGTTGATACTCTTCGATCATAGCATCCTTCCATTCTTTCCTTTTTTTCGCTTCTTCATAGTTGGAAGGTTCTTTATTGATAACATCACATAGTAAAGCTACATATCCGGAATAAGATCTGGTCACTCTTTCTTTCTCTGTGATTCTCTTCTGGAGCCCCACATCTTTCCTCACCTTGGATAATCTCTCGTACCCAAGCAGGTTTCCTCTTGTGAGGATTCTTCTCCTGAGGTGGATCTACAAGTCTTTGTGGTTCTTCAATTTCTCGATCTTCTTCTTTAATTTCTTCATTCATGATTGTATCATGAATTCTGGGTGCTTCTACTTCTTCAGTATATTTAGCAGGTCTCTTTCTGGATTTGTTGTAAGATGTGTCTTCATCAAATGTTACATCCCTGCTGATGTCAATCTTCTTGAATCCTAGGAAGTATATTCTGTAAGCCTTCGAGCTTTTAGAGTGTCCCACAAATATACCCTTCGTTCCTGAAGGATCTAGTTTGTTCTCTTTTCTTTTGGTATGTGTATGTACATTGGACAACCGAATATTCTAAGATGGCTGACTTCTGATTTCTTACCGGAGAAGACTTCTTCAGGAGTCTTGTTCTCGAGTACTCTATGTGGAGTACGGTTCTGTACATACATCGTTGTTCTGGCTAATTCTTCCCATAGATGCATAGGAAGATCTTGATCATGAACCATTGCTCTTGCAGCTTCCATGATGGTTCTATTCTTCCTTTCTGTAACCCCATTCTGTTGTGGATTGTGAGTGGACAACTCCCTCTTAATCCATGATTCTTTGCATAAGTCTTTGAATTCATTTGATTTGAATTCTCCGCCATTATCTAATCAAAGGGTCTTGATCTTCTTTTCTGTGTGGTTCTCGATCAAGGCTTTGAATTCCTTGAACTTGCTAAAAACTTCATCTTTGTTCTTCATGAAGTAAATCCATGTCTTCCTAGAAAAATCATCAATGAAAGAGACATAGTATACATACCCGTTTATTGAACTTGATGACATTGGTCTGCATACATCGGAGTGGATGATTTCCAAGATTCCTTTTGCCTTGCTCTCACTACTTGGAAATGTCTTCTTTGTATTCTTTCCTTTCGCACATCCTTTGCAGACCCCTTCATCTTTTGCTTGAATTTCTGGAAGACCTTCAATAGCTTTGCTTGCTAGTGGTAGTGCTTTGTAGTGCACATGTGCAAGCCTTCTGTGCCAAATTTCATTTGGCTCTACTATCTCATGGACCATAGCTTGTTCTGGATGGCCCTTTAGCTTGTATAAGCCTCCTTCTTGTTCTCCAATCACTATTGCATCATCAATAGTTTTTCCTCTTGGCCACATGAGGACTTGGCCATCTACAAATGCAACCCTCATGCCTTTTGCATCCAATGTTGATATAGATAGAATATTCTTCTTCAGTCCTGGTACAAACAAGACATCTTTCATTTTTATAGATTTTCTGAAGTCTAGCTTGTAGGAGGATTCACCACTACCTTTTATGGGATATTGGTAGTCATCCACAAGCTTCACCTTATGGGGTGAATTATGTTCAGATAGTTTCTCAAAGGATTCCTTGAAACCTGTCATGTGCTTGGAAGCCCCACTGTCAATAAGCCAATCTTTGGTTTCATGAGTGACAGTTCCTGTGAGAGCAGAGATCAGAACATATTCATCTTCACTTGAAGAGTCTTCACTTTCTTGTCTTAATCTCTTCCCAGAGGATCATCATCCTCAGCAGTGTGAGCACAATATCTTCTTTTGGATTTCTTCTTCTTCTTGGATCCATTCTTATCCTTGGGACAGTTTTTAGCAAAGTGTCCTATTTCATCGCATGTATAATATCTGAGTCTGGATGGATCCCTTCTAAAAAAGTTATTTTTCTGATGAGAATGCTTACCTTGGTGATGATGATTTTCCCTTCTTCCTTTCTTAGAGTGTATTGTGAGAGCTTGATCTTCACTTCCCATCTTTTCTTCTCGAGCAGCTATCCGAGCTTCTTCTTGAGAGCATTCTTCCCACAGTCTACTGAACTTGACCAACTTCTTTCTACCACATATTCCTTGGATGAAAGAATCCCATGACCTAGGGAGGCCATTCAATGTTGTCATCACAATTTCTGCATTCTCCACTTCTTCATCTACAGCTTCTAGTTCTTCTTTGATTTGGGAGACCCTTGTGAAGTATGACTGGATGGTCTCCTCAATCTGGATCTTGACATTCTTCAACTGGTTCCTTATAGTCATCTTCTGATTGACGTTCTTCCCTTCAAATAGTTTGGTTAGGGCATCAAACATGGCTTTAGGTGTCTTGAGGGAGGACACCTGTGGAATCAGGTGATCCTTGATAGAATCTGCAATGATCCTCTTTGCCATAACCAAATTCTTCTTATGTAAGGCCTTGGCCTTATCTCCCTCTGGAACTGGAACCTCCTCATGGATATAGGAGTCCAACTCATTTTCTTCCAAGACCAGGGAGATCCTATACTTCCAAGCTCGGAAGTTATCAGCTCCCTCAATATTTTCATCAAGCTTGGTATGATGAGACATCTTAACTGAGAACCTCAAATGGAAATACAAAAGATTTAGATCTTACTAGGTCAAGCTACCGGATCTGAATTTGGAGCTGAAATCTTGCAGTGTTGGTTCAGGGGCAGATTAGGGTTTTGTTTTTCCAGAGTTCTATCCAACCAAAAGCTTTGAATTTGATACCTAACTTCGATTTTGGGGAGGATATCAATCCAGTCCTGGACTCACTGAAAAATTCTTCTTCTGTGAAAAGCCCTAATTTCCGGCAGCGGTGTCGGGTCCAAAACTAAAAAACCTCAGAATTGGATTCTGCTTCGACAGAAAGATGCACTCTAGGGAGGAGAGTTATTCCACCTTACTTTTGCTGACAATTTGTGGAGAGAGATCCACAAAGTAGGAAGCCCTAGTTCCCGCAGCTGCACAGTGTCTTCTTCTCAGGTTAGCTCTGATACCATGTTAGATTTTAACATTAAGCTAGCATTAACATTAGGATCTTTAAACTGAGAGAACAACAAGCACAACAATCAATCACAAGAGACAATGAACACAATGTTTTTCCTCGGGGAAACCATAAATGGAGAAAACCCCGCAACTCCCTCAGAGATAGAATCAGTACCAAAGTGAAACCCAAAAACAGTAAGACAATCTCCAGACAGCAGTAAGCTCTTTCCTCTTGCCCCAGTGTCTTTCTCTTCCTCAGCTGTGTGCTACAACTGAGTGTGGATGTGATGTGTGATAAATAGAGAGGTCACCTCTCTATTTATACTAACTCCCGACATGACTAAAACCCTACTAGGGCCGAACTCACTATGAGAGTCTAATAACCCGGGGACTTTAACCCTTAGACAATAGGAGGGTTACCCACAATGACTTGACATGACTTGTTTACATTATATATTCTCCCAATAGGAACATTGGGGCATGACATGACACAAGTACATCCCGAAATAAACATTGGGTTACAATAGATAAGAAATACAAGTGAAATACATTCCGAAGTTACAATTACACCAACATCCTTATGTATTCATCTATGTCTCATTTCTTAAGCCCACAGCTGGCCAAGAAGATAGCTTTGATACCACTGTAATATCCCAAATCCTGATATTTTCTAATTCTAAGAAAATACACTGATACAACTGGGCATGCAAATCGCCATGCAAAAATCCTTATTTTATAGCAAAAATTAGGGTTAGGGTTACCACTGATAAGCTAGCTGGTTTGCTCCTGAGAGAGTATGCATGCATCAAGAGCTGAATCGGAGATGAACTGATATCTTCTGCTTCCAATGAAACCTGAACAGTATGAACACCAGATCAACTAAGCGTGATGTTTTCAGTGAAGGAGGTGTCTGATGAAGCTGCTGATTTGCAGGACTGATAGCCTTCCTGTGCCGGAGAGAATGAATGGCACATGCAGAAATTCTGAGGTCTCTAGGAAGGCTAGCGAATTGTTCTAGAGATGCAGCTGCTCACGCCCCCCTGATCTTGAAATGGATGATAACTGCTTAGGATGAGCACGATCAGATCCTTAATGAGACTAGGGCAGATATCTCACTGTCGAAACCCCGCTAGCTGAAGACGTCGTCTCCAACCCCAACTGTTGTGTTGCACGTTGTGCTGCTATTCAAGAGCTCCAAAATAATAATCATCAAAAAGTGAGTCTCCTTTCACTTTATCTTCCTTTTATAACTTTCAATTGTGAAAACCCTAATCTTTGACCTAATTAGGTCACTTTATTTTCTAATTTTGCAGTTGACTTGCATGCATGAGCATGGAGACTTAAATGAGTGCATGCATCATTAAATAATGATTAGATGTCATGGATGATGGTGACCTTTGGACCTAGTGGCCCTTCTTGACCTAATGGTGATAACTTGATGATGCCCTAGATTTTCTATAGATGGCATCAGCCTTTAGATGATTCCCTAACTGTCAATAACCGCTCGAACCCACAGGAATCACATAGGTTAGCGGTTTTGGTCCTCAATGCCTAATCAGATGAGGACATTACATTTTTCTTGAAATGTAAGAAGTATGGAATATCATTAAACCCCATAAAATAAAACTTTGGGTTAGAGGAAGGAAAATTGTTGGGACACATCATTTCTAAGGATTGATCCAGAGAGGATCAAAGCAATCCATAAGGTTGAAGAGCCAAGGAGAAAAAAGGAAGTGCAATCTTTCATTGGGCAGGTAAATTTTCTAAGAAGATTCGTCCCCAGTTTTGTTGAAATACTAATGGATATCACCAACATGTTGAAAAAAGACCAGGAGATTAAATAGACAAGGGATGCAAGGAGAGATTTCAGGGATATAAAACAGGTTATCACAGAAGCCCCTATTCTTGTAAGTACATACTTCAAAAAAGATTTTTTAATTTTTTCTTATGCTTGTGATCACACTGTTGTTGGAGTACTGTTACAGAAAAATGATCAAAACGTCGAGCATCCTATAGCCTTTTTTAGCAAAGTATTAATGGATGGGGAGTTGAAATATGACATAATGGAGAAACAAGTGTATTCCCTAGTAAAATCTCTTAAAGATTTCAAAGTCTATGTTCTCTATTTACACATCATTGCTTATGTTCCTAGCAGTATGGTGAAGGGCATCCTCACACAGCCTGATACAAAGGGTAAAAGAGAAAAATGAATGGTTGTGTTGTTGGAATACGACATTAAGATCAAACCCATCAAAATGGTTAAAGTTCAACGGTTGGAAAATATGATGTTATGGAGAGAAATTCCTATGGCTTGGGGTACCACAACATACAGATTTGACTCCAGAAATCAATCTTTCCCAATATGCAATAGAAATAAAAATGTCTAACACTAAAGGATCAGACCTCGTACCTTATTCCGAACGGTTGAAGCAGATCCCCATTGAGCTTTCCAATCTTCAGCTTGAATTGATATAATACTTCCTCAACAACAAGTAAACAATACAAGCATACTATATATCATGGTGTCAGATCTATTCTAGCATATATAATCAATAATGTAAAAGCATTTGACATATTCCAATGGATACAACATTCAATCAAATACACATCATTGGACAGGAAAAGATAGTTCTTATTAATATAAATCAAAGATTACAAGATAGATACAACCTCTGACGGCACGTCTGCGAACCGGAGAAACTGAATCCCCCACTTGGGCCTCCACCACCTCAATCCTCCATCTCACGATAGCAAGCTCACTAGCAAAAGGAAATCTTGGGAAGAACACAAAAGTGCTCCAAAGGGACAAAGGGCTGCAGACTCAAGTATAAATTCCGGCAACAATGGACTATAGTTTCTTTGCTTTCAATCTCTCTATCTGCCTTCAATGTACCAAGGGGTTCCTTATATAGCTTCACAAGGGATAATGAAGGGTCGAATCTGAGCGATCTCAAGGAATATGGAAGGCCAGGAGTCGAATGAGTCGGATCCAGGTCAAGGAAAACTCCAAAAGGATTTGGACTATGCACACATCCCGATGTACGCGGTTATATTGGGCAGACCCGCGTATGTACGCAGTTGTCGGGTAAAAATCCATGTATATCATTTTTCATATAGTTTTAGGGATGATCAAGGAAACATCAAAGGATAAAATATGGTCCATGGGGTCTAAAGAGTCTGCAGTGAGACAGGGGAAGGCCATACAAAGTGTGATTCACCTGGAGTGGTGAAATCCACTATAACAGATGCCCCCTAATGTGTGAGGTCAGAGGGGTCATACGATGGCTCAAATACATTATAAGTCCATCCCAGAAGTGGAGTGATGAAGGATCCCAAATGGAAGACCAGCCACCCAATCAGCATAGTACAATGATACAACTCTGCATATAACTGCAAGTACATATAGCAGTACCGGATACATAAGAGTACAATGGCCATGAATAGGCATAATACATGATATCACATATGTGGTCATTGCCACGTACAATATAAATAGATCAAAATCTCCATGATGAAGATATGCAAAGGACCATGATCTCCAAAATGGCTGAAGGTATACAATAGATCAAGATCTCCATAGTGGCTGGAAATGTCTGACATACACTGGAATGAAGTCACGAGAGCTGAAATCTCATGAACACTGGCACGATCAAGGAGGTAGCATATAAGAGGTGCCACCATTCTGGAAGGTCTTCTACACAAACCGCTACGAGTACATGTCCTACTATGTGAATAGAGGTGTCAAGGTCGAACATAGTAGTCCATCGTCTGATTACCGGTTATTGATGTATACCGTTAACAGACGCGAGATTACCCACTGATAATGAAAATGGGAATCAAGGTACTAGAGTGAAAACTAACAAGTGTGAATAGATGTGTTGAGGTCGAACACTTGAGAGAATCCATCGATCAGGGGACATTGATGTATTCCTAAGAAACTGTCGATGGCGAGAGAACCTGCCACTGATGACTGTAAGTCTCAAGTCACTCAAAAGGACTCTAGATTCCAATCCTAGAATAAATGATCTGAAGTCGATGGGATGAAATCCATTGGAAGGAGGGCATTAAGGCATCCCCCATCATCCAACACGAGGTACTCAACAAAGTTGTCTAATGTGGAAGGACTCGATCATAAGGTGCACAAACCAGTAATTGTACCGGGAATGGCCGACATGCAAAGTCAAGATAACTAAGGAATGGCCGACACAGGTTTCAACTTCCTTCAAACAAGAGCATAACGGCATATGGTGACTGAATGAAGGCAGCATAGACTCGATATACAAACTGGGACATCTCTGTGACATAGGAGGCATCAACAGAGGCTCCATAGGGACTGGAAGCTTAACCAGTCGGTGGAGATAAACTCAGATAAATGAGTACAGCTCCTAAGTCAAACTATAACCCAACCAATGGATGTGATATACAGTGCTCTGTTCGAAGGCGACACGACTCGACAGCTGCCAAAGATAACATCTTTCCTTTTCCGGCTTTTTGGTTTTTTGATTTTTTTGGACTTTTTCAGTTATTTGAAAAGCTTGAAAAAAGAATAAACTAGCTTTATAGTTACAAACTAGGAGGAGACGAGTGTCATCAAGGCAAACAAACTAGTTCCAAGCAGTGGAACATACCTATGCTCAATGCAAGGATACCTGTGCAGGATATCGACACTCAGGGGAAAATCCCCTCCCGGTACAAAGGGAAATCAAGCTGTGAAGGATATATAAAAAATGGCTCTGCATGGCTAGACATGAGACAAGCTCGGGCTATATGGCTGAAACACAATGTCAGGGGAGCCGGCATAAAGCTCAATAAGGCAGGCAAAGCGCATGATAATGCATTCACAACTTGACATAAGGGGAGTCCGGAGGGAAATAGGCCAGCATAAGATCAAGAGGAGTATGAGGCTCTTGCGAAATGTCATGCCAGTACTATACAACGGACTCCTGGACCTAAGAGAGGACTCACAGCATGGGCACTAAATGCAAAGGGGATCTAACTAGGACACCCATGTAGGAAAGCTCTACCATTCACATAGTACCACTTCTAACTGCAGCATGAAGATTCTGTGATACCATGGAATGGGTTCGTACCTAAGGTTAAGATGGAATGGTCATAAGGCAATGCATAAGTGCAAGCGGATGTGACATCCTAACCTATATTCCAGTTCAAACATAATACCTGTAATAGGCATGAATGAGTTGAAACCTTGGAGAGAGTGTACAAAAACTGGATCCTACATGACAACCATATTAGTCCAAAACAACCCAAAATAGTCAATAAAGAATCCAAACTATAGGATATAGGGAGGAAGAATCATGACAATAGCACCCAAAGGAAACAATGCGGTGAACAATGGGACATAAAACAAAAAGTAAGGTGTAGACCCAATGTTCACGCATCCACCACCACCCCCATGAGGGTGACCACCGATGTAAAGACCGAGCGAAGGGAATAAAAGTCCTCCACAAATGGAGTAGAGGATAGAATATGACCATTCCCAAATATATGAGCACGATAAGGGGCTGTGATGCCCCCAAGTCTGACACCAGGGTCCGTACTAGGACCAAGGACGGGTGATAGGATACCAGGCATGCCGAAAATAAAAGGACCTGAACTCAAGAGAGCATAAATATACTCAAGTAACCACGATCCCAAAGGCCAACTAGCGCACAAAGAGCACACTCCTAAGAAAATCTACAGCCAAAATATAAGCAAACCAAGGGGAGGATATGTGAGCTCCTGAATGCAGCAGGTATGTCTCGCCTAGGAGAGGCTCAAAACTCCCATACACTACAAGCGGAGGTACGTAACCAATTATTGTGGCCCTCAGCTTCAACGCGTAAAGCGACTGTGCTATCCGACCCCAACCTGGCCGAGACACCTGCAGAATAACCTCTACAAGTACCCCCTCGATATCCTAGGTAAGGTCACTAAGGTCACCTCAATATAATCAAAGCTCAGGAGGACAGTCGCAGGCAGGATTGACCATATGGGTAGGGTAGCAAATCCCGAAACTCTCAGAAGAGCCCCCAGATACGAATACAATCTTGGAAATATCTCCAGTGCTACTCAGTTATGACTAGGAGTCATCCCAATCAATAAACGCTCACACTACCT
>LPNX011189805.1:493192-529978 GCA_001517045.1 Pseudotsuga menziesii | reverse complement strand
TAAGAGTGCAACTACTTTGTATTTTTCAATATAAAAGAATGAAAAATGCAATAAAAGTCATCTAAACCTCTCAGTCTCTGCAGCAAGTATAAAAGACAAGCCCAGCAAGACACCAAGACAAAAAGAGTAATGCACTAATGGCAAAACAAAAAAGGATAAATGACTAAAACTAATTTCAAAGAAAAATCAATGAAAAAGCGGTCTCTAGTCGCAAAAGAAGCATTCAACAGACAACATCAAACCCAAGGAAGACCCAACCACACTCACAACCCACCCAGCAACTTCCCACAACATCAAACTCACCAAAAGGGAGGACATACGCGACTGTTTAAAGAACAGTTGCGTATGTACACGACTTTTGGCCAAAAATCCGTGTATGTACGTGAATTTTGGCCAAAAACCCGCGTATACAGAGAAGGCAGTGGTAAAAAGCAGGCCAAGGCCAAACCAATAAAGGGGAGTGTCAATGGACAAACATACTATAAAATGCAACCCAGAAACAAGGAGAGACAAAGAGCAAATCAATAATATCAAGCCCATTGTGCCCACAAACCCCAAATAAAAACAAGGAACATCCCCAGCGGAGTCGCAAATTCTATTACGGAGAAATTCCTATGGCTTGGGGTACCACAATAGACAGCTTTGACTCCAGAAATCAATCTTTCCCAATATGCAATAGAAATAAAATGTCTAACACTAAAGGATTAGACCTCGTACCTTATTCCAGACGGTTGAAGCAGATCCCCGTTGAGCTTTCCAATCTTCAGCTTGAATTGATATAATACTTCCTCAACAACAAGTAAACAATACAAGCATGCTATATATCATGGTGCTAGATCTATTCTAGCATATATAATCAATAATGTAAAAGAATTTGACATATTCCAATGGATACAACATTCAATCAAATACACATCATTGGACAGGAAAAGATAGTTCTTATTAATATAAATCAGAGATTACAAGATAGATACAACCTCTGACGGCACGTCTGCGAACCGGAGAAACTGAATCCCCCACTTGGGCCTCCACCACCTCAATCCTCCATCTCACGATAGCAAGCTCACTAGCAAAAGGCAAGCTTGGGAAGAACACAAAAGTGCTCCAAAGGGACAAAGGGATGCATACTCAAGTATAAATTCCGGCAACAATGGACTATAGTTTCTTTGCTTTCAATCTCTCTATCTGCCTTCAATGTACCAAGGGGTTCCTTATATGGCTTCACAAGGGATAATGAAGGGTCGAATCCGAGCAATCTCAAGGCATATGGAAGGCCAAGAGTTGAATGAGTCGGATCCAGGTCAAGGAAAACTCCAAAAGGATTTGGACTATGCACACATCCTGATGTACGCAGTTATATTGGGCAGACCCGCGTATGTACGCGGTTATTGGGTAAAAATCCGCGTATATCATTTTTCATATAGTTTTAGGGATGATCAAGGAAACACCAAAGGATAAAATATGGTCGATGGGGTATAAAGAGTCTGCAACGGGACAGGGGAAGGCCATACAAAGTGTGATTCACCTGGAGTGGTGAAATCCGCTATAACAGATGATGACAAATTCCAATTGTGATTCCTTGCAACTAAATTTCTTAACCAGTCATTAGAACCAGTTGGACGCAGAGGTACAGATAATGCCTCTATATCCCCATGGTATTCTAACTTTGTATATGTGCTTTGAAATTTACAAGCTCCTGTAGGGTTGAGCAAAACAAGGGAAAGGTTAGTAAAGTTAAAATCTCCCAATTTTTGTATTTTGAATGAATATCTATATTGGAAAGATCCAGGTGGTGTTTTATTAAACTGTCTTCTAGAGAATGAAGCCCAGTAGACTATAGAAGAGTTTCATAAGGGAGATTGTGGGAGACACCATTCTTGGAAAGTAACAGCAAACAAAATGTTGAGAGCTGGTTTCTACAAGCCCTCATTATTTTCTGATGTTTATAAAGAGATCACTAAGTGCCACCAATTCCATATTTTTTATGGTAAGAGGAAACTTGTTCCACTTCCTCTTAACCCAATATCTGTAGAAGCACATTTTCAATAGTGGGGATTAGACTTCATTCGGGAAATCAACCCAAACTCTTTTGGACAGCATAGATGGATTTTGACAGCCACAGACTATTTTACAAAGTGGATTGAAGCAATACCTACCAGGAGGGATATTGATGCAGTAATTACGGTTTTTCTAGAAGAGAACATTTTGGCTAGGTTTGGGTGCCCCAAGAGAATAGTGAGAAACAATGCAACAACTTTCAAGTCTAAGAAGATAATTAATTTTTGTCATAAATATCATATCAGTCTCAACCATTCTACTACCTATTACCCACAAGAGAATGGGCTGGAAGAATCTTCAAATAAAATCCTGGTAAGGATTATTAAGAAGCTGTTGGAAGATAACAAGAGGCCTAGAATACAAAGCTGAAATATGCTTTGTGGGATGACATAATTAACACAAAAATGGCAATTGGAATGTCACCATTCCATATGGTATATGGAGCTGAGGTAGTTTTTTTGGCATCCTTGGGAGTACCAGCCATGAGGTTGTTACAAGAGCAGCAGGATGAACCAAATCATGTGCAAAGAAGAATCAATTAAATCATAGAATTGAATGAGTTAAGATACAAAGCCTATGGTAAAGTACAGATACACCAAGAAAAAAATGAAGAATACTTTTGATAGGAAGGTCAAAGAGGAAAAATTCTTGATTGATGATTTGGTTCTGAAATGGGATGCACCTCACAAAGAAAAAGGGAAACATGGGAAGTTTGATCACTTGTGGTTGGGTCCTTATATCATTGCAGCACACAGAGGAGAGAATTCTTTCATTCTGTAGCATCAGGATGGATCTCTACAGGAAGGGGGTCCAATAAATGGAAGGTTTCTCAAGCATTATTTGACCTGAAAGGGAGAGGTAAACTTCTGTATCATAGTTGTATATATTTCTTTATTTTCAAGCAATACAAATGGTGATCCTAGAAGATTTGAAGCCTGAAGAGAAGGCCATAAGATCTAGAAGGGTAGCCATGTTCCCTTTTATTTGTTTTTGTTTATAGAAACAACAATAATAAAAAGTTTTGAAGTATGAAATATGGGGATTCTCCCAATGGATTAGGCACCTGGTCTATGGGTTCTTTGCTACCTCACATGGAGGATAGCATTACTAGCTAGAGCCATGTGTTAGCACTATTTTTGTGCTAAATAGTTAGATGGGATTAGACTTGTGAAAGGAGAAATAAGGTCTATAAAATTCTTATATCATATGACCTTGGAAGATATTAATGAGTTTCTATACGAAATTAAAGTCTTAAGTGAACATGTTCAAGAATTTTGGCTAAAGCAGGAACATGGAGAAATAAAATGTTTAGATCAGTGAAGTACTATAAAAAGGGGTTGTATTTCAACGGCGGTGATCAATGGTAAGATCATATCAATGGGGGAAATCTATTTCGCAGATCAAAAGTGCATGATGAAAGGTATTTTTGGATTTGTGGAATCGCTTAAACACCCACAAGTTTCAACGACCAAGATCGAAGGCGGTTTAGATCAGCAACGGAGGTGAATTTCGTTGATCTAAAGTGCTCATGGAAGATCACATTTCAAATTAGTGGAATGGTTTAAAGAGAGGGTAGATTTCAACAGTGGAAATCAAGTCGAAAATCGATCTACCGCAGAAAACAATTCACTGATTGAACATGCATGAAGGGAATCACTTTTAAAATTTACAGAATTTGGTAGTCCCTTCCAGTTTGAATGACAGAGATACAAGGTGGGTTTTTATCAATGGTTGAGATCCATTCCGTGGATTAGAGATGCACAAAATAATATAGTCTGGAATTCAATAGAATATTAAAATGGTCCCACCTTTTGGCGGCCCAGATGAGGTATGGTTGTGATTAACGGTTGATAGGGATTCTGCCTTTTCAAAGAGAAAGGAAGAAGGATTTAGGTGAGTGTGTGGAAGCCACAAATGGATGGTTCATATTTGGGGATTTTTTCAGATCAAAGGAGGAGATTGAAGGGTGATATAGCGGGAAGGGGACAGTACTAGTAACCGGTGATCAAGATTAAAGGGCTCATATTTAAAGGTGCCAAATCTACAGATGAAGTTCCATTTGATTAGAAAAGATGCATGGTCAATAAGAGGAATAAAATAATATAAAGGTCAGCACGTGGATTCAAATCATTTGTTTTTCTGAAGCATTGGAAAACAAGAGTTTGAACTATGAGGAAGACACCATTGTGGACAAATCTTCCAACCAATCTATCAACTGACCTGGTAGGTTCACTTCTCTTCTAGACTAGTATTTCATGGTTGAAATAGAGGATTTAGAAGTTCAAAATCTCGAGTACTAGAATATTGAAGAATCCCTAGAAGATAAAGCTTCCGAAATCTTCGATACTATCCTACTAAATGATAATGTAGAAACTGCCAAAATCAAATTGAAAATCCTACAAGACTAGGGAATTGACACTCATGGAGTATTCAATTCATATTTCTTTTATTTTTATGTTGAACAAACCCCAAATTTCCTAGAGTTCGTCGAGTGGTGTGCTAGTAACTACTCTCCTTCTGAAGGGGTAATAATGGATGCGTCTGGGTCTAAGATCCTGTGTCCAATAAACTCCCTTGTCATCTGAAACACTCTGCTAATCCCCATTGATTTTGTCCAAACGTCTAAAGAATAGAAAGAAGAAAACCTACTCCAGTTTTTCTGAGAGTCCTTAGTTGAACAAAAAGAATCTTTCTTCAAAACCTACTCAAAACTTGAGAGTCAATTTCTAAATCACCCTTTTCCCGTTGATTACAACCTATTCAATGAAAAAACACAGTCTCTGATAACTTTGGAAAGTCAGTTTTTTGGGTATGGATACGAATAAATTCATCACAGAACCCTTATTGATCCTAATATTCACCCTTAGCACCAATCAAGTAGGGTCTGAGCCATTGAGTCAATCCATGCATTCAACGTGTCTTAAATTTGATAAGTTTTTAGCTGAGAACATTCATTCTAAGCTAATAAACTTCCACAAGATGAGAACTTTCAGGTTTTAGTATTTTCTGATGACGATGTTTTTAACATTCAATGAGGATAACCTACAACTCCAAGAGATGGTTATAACAAAGGATATGAGTAAATATTATTGCAAGTTTATGAATTTTCTTATGGCCCCAATAGGAGATAGGTTCCTTTCTGAACACAATATTGTGATTAGGGTATATGGATTTTCTCACCAGCCTTATGTCCTCCCAACATTTTTGATAGTGAGGGTGTTTTCATTAGAATTGAATAGACAAAGGCTAATAGTTGAATATGAGCATTTCCTGAGATATAAGAAGCCTTCAGGGATCAAATTTCCATGGACAGTTGGTCCTCTTACCATTAAGAGTAAATCAACCCTTTCAACGATTGAAAGCATGCTCAGAGAAATGGGGTTTTCAATGGAAGTTTCAGTCAATTATGACCCTCACCATATCATCTCAGATAGGAGATAGGAAAATAAGAACAAACCATTTGAGTATTCGGAGGTGGTAGGATTGTCTGAGGCAGCAAATTGGATATACTATCCCAAGGATAATAATAATGGTGAGGGTATGCAAGAGGATTCACTTTCACCTGCACCAGGGGGTTCTCCTACTCAACAAGATATTTCTAGTGTTGTTGTTGCAACTACCCATATCCCTCTATTGTCTAGTTTCTCCGAAAAGATGAATAAGATAGATTTCCCAGAAGCCATGGATGTAGATAAGGATGACACTGCTAGAACACCCAAGAAACTAAATATTGAAAAGCTAGGAAAACTTGTCTAGGTTTCAAAGACTAAAGGCAGAAAGACAACTATGAAGGTCAAAGGCCAAGCCTTTGAAATGCAAGAGTACACATTTGATAATGTTCCTAAAGGAACTGTAGATAAGTACAAACCCAGAACTAAATTGCTGGATAAATATAAAGATGTAGGTGAAAAGACCTTTGATGAAAAGATTAAGTTATATGAAGAAGTAAGAAAATTTCCTAGTCAAGATGTATCCCTGGTGACTGTTAGGGATCATGCTAAAAACACCTTAAATTTGGAAGTGAATACAGGAAATAAAGTGGCCGAGTTAAGGATGAATTTGAAGAAGATTCCCACTACTGATATGATCCATTTACATATAGAAACAGGGGATATCGTTTACACTAATTTGTTACCGGCAAAATTACAAGTATCAAGGTTACAATCTAGCAAGAAAAGAGTAAAGGACTTGCTCAGAAAGGAAAAAGTGGAAATAAGGCCCATAAAATGCAGATAAATAAGATTCAAGTGGAATTGTTCGTAGCTGACAGTCAGGCTGATAAGGGAGCTGCCACACATAATTTGTTAAAGGAAAAAGAAAATACAATCCAATTGCTTAAAAAGAAGCTAAGTATCCCATATACTCAGTTCATACAAACCTCTGAGCTGATAGATTTTTAAAAAGAGAAGGAAGCTTTAAATAATGAACTAATTGATTGTAGCGGCAAGGTTGCTGAAATTTGAAGAGAAGGAAAAACAGTGGGAGAAAGATGCAGGACTCTGGGATGAAAAAGAAAAAGATTTTGAAACAAAAAAAAAGAGTTGGAAATGGAACTTAAAGAATTGAAGGAAAAGGATAAGGAACATCAAGTGCTAGTTGTTTCATCTTCTATACAATCGGGTACAGATTCTCTTTCTCAAGCCGTGTCTCAGGTCAGTCTCAAAGCTTTAGAAATCACTAGTTTGAAGAAACAAAATAGAGACTTGGAAGATATGGCTACAAATAAAGAACAAGAAATAAAGAGGTTGGAAGATAAGTGTAAGGAGCTGGTAGAAAGGAATAACAAATTGGCTAGACAAGTTTCAGGCCAGGAAGCCTTACAAGGAGCAAAAAATCTTATCTGGGATGTACTGATAGAAGAAGAAGCCAAGCTCAGGCCCTATTTAGATTTCATTCTGGATAGAGAAATTGTTACACAAGCAGCTAGAAAAATGTTCATATGGTAAGGAAGGTCTTGAACAAAAGGTCCATGGATACAGCTAATAATGTAATCAGTTTCATGAACAATTTGACAGAAGAATACATCGGGTAAGAAAATATCTAGGATAGAGTTTTGGTCATCACATGGGCAAGAAAAGTGGTGAATAAATATCATCATTTGGAAACTTTTTAAGAAAATATTGATGTTATGCATAATCGGGTTAAAGAATTCATTCATCTTTTTAATCCTTAATTCAAAAGAGGGCTTCCTTTCTTTTGGGAAGAGAAAGGAGGAACGTTGTCTCAAAAGGAGTACAATGACAGGTTAATCAATTGTAGACAAGATCATAGATAATTTGACGATATGCAGCAACAATCCCTGTTAGGTAAAACTGTGATTGACAAATTAACTGGAGAATTTGAAATGTTGTTTGACTTCAAGGCTACATGTACCCAAATGCCATATTTCTCTTATCCAAAAAACGTAGAGCTTAGTGTATTGGATAAGGAGATTATCAGTTTGGAGATGCCAACTACGGATCAATGGAATACACTTGAAAATTACAGAAAAAAAATAAATACAGGTTGCGACAATGAGGACATGCCTAAGCATGATGAGGATCAAAGGGATAGTTGTAGGATGATCAAGCGAGCCAAGATCCTGAAGACACATTACTCTTTTAAATCCAGCATGCGTGTTGCCCCCATTATTTTATGTTTTATGTAAACCGTGGAAAATATGCTACGTTACAGTTTGTTAGAAGTTTGTTTCTTAGTTTGTAACTAATTTTGGCCATGTTTCGAGGTTGGTCTCGGGGGTCTAAGACACTATAAGTATACCCTCAATAGAGGAAGAAAGGGTTGAAAACCATTATACTTTTGTGTTATGTAAATTTTGAGATCTGTCTTTAATAAAATTTGCAGAGCCAGACGCTAGCCTTTGGATGCAAAAATTCATGTATATTTCTCAGTTACAATCTGTGATTTCTTTTCTTTATGTGCATGTTCTCCTTGTTAATCTTTCCATTATGTTTTCCTTCATATTTGAGATAAATATGTGATATATCCAGAATCCATACTTATTTATGCTATGTCTGTCGTCTTAGATATTCACAAATTGTTTCTACCAAATTTAATGTATAATTCATCTAACTGGTACTCTATGTTAATGGACTGTCATTTTTTCTTCCTTTCCACCAGACCAAAAACATATTGACCGTAACCGAAGTATTCTCTGGCTTTTGCAAACATTTCCCATGCAAATTGCTATGTGTTTCTTAATAATTGTGACTCCATATCCAAATCTACCCTTACCCTGTTTCAACCACAATAATATTTGATTTTTCATTTCATGTTTGTACTTGGCCTTGTTATACGTCTGTGAGAGATCCCTCTCTGGAAATGGAGAAGCTAGCTCCCTTTCCTAAAGTGGTTCTGTCGTTACATCAGGTTCCACCTTCTGCAACCTTGGGTGTGATTCTGAGTGCTAACATAGTGAACATTGCAATAACTTTTATCAAGGGCATGTTCCTTGGGGAATTTAAGTTTTAACACTGTTCTAACCCTCAAACAGTAATAAAACTAAGTAAAACTCAATTCTGGGTGATTTTAAGGTCATAACAACAACAAACAACAATATGGGCATGCCTCGGATTTATAAACCAATTTCAAACCTGTTTTTGACTTCCTAACAATAGTGGGAAGCATAATCAACAAACCTAGGAAAACTATGAATGAAAAGGAAGGACATTATGAATCAAAGGGACTAGATGGTAATGTCCTTGGGAAAATGCATGCAAGTTGCGACTGCCGAAGAATATGTCAAATTAATCTCTTTTCCTATTCTTTCTCAAGTTAAATGTTGTGACAACTGCTTGAAGAAAAACATAAAGACTTAGAACCATTGATTAATTTTGCATACTAAGGATAGCAGAGAACGTACATTAAGGGAATAATTACAAGAAAAATTACAAATATTTTTAGGCATGTTGGAAAATTTTCATTTCCAAACTTGTAACAGATGACTAGGAATATAGTCAACCAAGGTTTTGCAACATATTCATCAGGAAACACTATGTTTTGTATATTACATATAAAAAATCTATCCCTCCTAGTTTTGATCAACAAACTAAACATGATATAGAGGTGGAAATGTTCACATTCTAGCACAAAATAATATGATGCCTAATTTACAGAAACCATGATGCTGCTCAAAAGTCCTTGCAATTTTGACCAGGATTAAATTCCATTAGCCATTTCCAGCATCCTAGGAATAGAATTGTGTTGGAGTATTAAGTAAATTTTCATTGCTCGTCAATTTATCATCAGATTGTGGATCCAAAGAATTGGATGTAAACTCTTGACATGATTAGTGAGGAAACTCTCATTCTAGGGATGTTTTTGTAGATCTCTATGCACTAAAACAAACCTAAGGGAAGATATAGGAAAGGAATCGGAATAGTCCAGCATAGAGATATAGGATAGGCATCAAATTAGTCCAGCAAGGAACAAATAGGTTTAATCCCCCTCGGATGAAATTCTCTCTCTATCAAATCAAACATCAGTCGTTCATATTTTGATTATTGATTTGGAATAAATACAACATTTGAGTTAATTTGTGAAAGCTCATGTGTTAACCCTATGCCATGTGTTAACCCTATGCCTAATCCCTAAAGTTCTCTCTGCTAAAGTTGATTGAGATTGAGGTTTTTCCTGCCTGTTTCCCTCTCTAGGAAGGTCGGTGATCTTAACCTTCATGCTAGGAGCATCGAAGGTGCTTTTTCCCTTTATGCTAGGGGCGTCGATGTCGACGCTCTATCTCCCACTGCTAGGAGTGCCGGCGGTGCTTTTTCCCTTCCTGCTAAGTGCACCGATGATGTTTTGAGGGAAAAAAACAAAGATTCAAGACCCTTCTCGAAGGTGGATGAGGTGAATGTCTATCCCTATCATTTAGGTGAGGTGTCATTTGGTTCCTAACCTATATAACCTATAGGGAAGATCCCTTTGATCCCTCCTCCTAATACTCAACCTATTTTATCGCTTTAGCCTTATAAATTAAACCCTCTCTCAATTTGGAAGGGAGGAAGAAATATGTTACTCTTATGCTGGTGGAATTTCCAGGTAGCTTACTAGCTTGCTTTGGAGGCTTGGCTTGGATTGTTGGATGGAAGATTGCAGCATTAAGGCTAGATTGAGGTGCTCTCTCCTATGTAATTCTATGTATCTCCATGATTACATTAATACAAATCTCTTTTCATAACTGTTATTGTGTTAATAATGTTTAGAGCTTTCTTCCTTAACTGTTATCTTAGATCAATTATATGTTTGGATACGCATATACTGTTTGCTTGTTTCCACATGCTTTACAGGGTTTTACAGCTGTAGATCTGAAGATTATGGAGCTTAGATCAACAAAGAGAGAAGAGGATTTGCATATTGCATGTAAGTGATCTATCTGTGTCTTTGCATTTCTGATTGATCTAGGAAAGTAGATTGTATTTTGTATTTGATTTGTTCTAGATCCACTTGGACTAGGGAGATCTAGCTTGATTTCGATTGAGTAGATTTATCCGATAACAAATTTGGCGACTCCGTTGGGGAACTTACATAGATCTGATTTCTTTTGTTTTTGATTTCATATCTGTTTATCAATCCTTTTTCTAGCCTCTAGAGACCCTCCTTCCTTCGTATTTTTCCTTTGAAGAATGTCTTGCATCCTCTTGATGCTCTTTAGGTCACTATCAGACCTTCTGCCCCTCTTCCATAGGAAATTTGGATTTTATTGTATTTATTTCTCGACCAGCGCACTTGGGTTGTGTGGACAGAGCATCATTGATATCATTTTTTAATGTCGTAAGTGTTGGCTGTATAGGCCTTTCCTTAGGATAAAGTGCATCATGGGTGCTCTTACACAGTGTTGTAGGTGCGCCTTCCCTCCATAGGCACTTTTATGCAATGGTATAGGAGCGTCGGTCCCCTCATAGGTGCTCTTTTGCAGTGGAGCAAGTGTGCCTACCATTCATAGGCGCTCTGGTGCAGTGTTGTATGTGCATCGCCCTTTGAAACTCAGTTTTTAGCTTGATTTTCCTTCATTTTTGGGTTTTGTTTTGATGAATTTTGGTTTTTAGGCTGCATGTGATAGTCATTCACCCTCTAGACCTAGCATTATCCCTTCGTCCCCTCGGTCATTGAGCCTCGGTTGCATTTTGGTTGTTGTGGAGCAATTCTTGATTGTTTTGGAGTTATTTGGGTGCTTGTCATATTCCTTTTGAATTCTGAATGAATGGAGTGTTGTAGATATTCTCTATTTTTCTGTTTGTAGATCTAAAAATAATATAGATATCAAGTTTCATTTTGGTACATGCATTTGAAAAATAAAAGTGCTTCTTTACTTTCTTTTTTGCATTGTTAATATGTGTAGTATCTTTGATTTCATTTGCACTTTTTAGACTATTATTCTAGAAAGATAGAGCTAGTGCACTCTAGGAAAGAATTGTTCTTTTTTTATTGTTCAGATTCATGTTTGAAGAGGAAACTCAATCCAAAGAGAAGCAAAATTTAAATTAAAAAAAAATCCAAAAAAAAAATTCCTGGGGGCTCACGCCCCCGGACCCCCCTTGCTCGTGTATGAATTCACGGGTCTTTTCAAGAATTGTATTTGATGTTGATCTTTAAAAGCTTCATAGTTGGCTTTGACTAGAACTTGGTTTTCTTAGATCTTTGATTTTTGTCTTCTTTAACATAAAACTCTTTCCCTACCTTAGGTAGTTTTCATCGAAAGAGAAATGTGCATTGTCATGTAGCTAGGATTTGCATTCTTTTTTACATTTCCTGTCTACACATCATGCATCCACTTAACCGCTCAATATAAAATTAACACTAGATTAGGTTTAAAATCATTTAGTAACTGTGTGTAAGTTAGTGATGTGTTTGGGTGTCATAAAACGTGGCAGTTGTCGTTAATTTGTTTGCACTACAACCCGGGACTCGCGCGGTTATTCCACGTACTATCGGTATATTGAATGGCCTTTCACGTACCCTTGAGGTATATAGAAAGGTACTTCATGTACTCGATTGTATATCAAAAGGCCCCTTGTGAATGGTTGTGCATTAGACAGCACTACTACCGATTTGATCTCCCCCATACCTAGCGTATATTGGGAGACCCTCTTAGGATTCCTGTGGCCATATGAGTTATCCTTTTGGCCTATCCTGTGAGGTTCCTGACTTTTGATCCACTCCTATTCAAATAGTTTGCTTGTGGATTTTAGACTTTAGTAGTGTTTGATCTTGTGTGATGTTTTAGAGATTCTTAGAGAGTTCATATATGGGAAACTCTCTCGGGACCACCAGTCAAGAGAACACTTTTCAAGGTATGTCTTTTGTTTCTCACCCTTGTGGAGATGTTGGTCCTCTCTTCATGGCTACTTTGAACCTTCCTGGATTGACTATAGGATTACCTATATGGTTATTCTCCAATCCTGTCATACCAAATGCACCCTTTGTGTCGAATCCTAGTCCTTTATCGCATGAGCATCAACCTCATGTTAACCCTTCTCCTTCTTCATCGAATGTTAAATCAACCTCCCTTTCTTCCTCTTCACCTATTGAAAACTCTAATGTTAGTAAACGGGTGGGTAGGAAGAAGACGAAAAGGAAGGCTAAGAATAAGAACACTAAGAAGAAGGTCATCGCTCCAACCTCTGACATTCATGTTGGAAGCCCACCATCCACTGGTCATCATGCTGGGGTATTGAAGTACTTGTTTTCAGCACCCGTAAAGCTAAGTTCCCTTGTAGACTTTACAAGGGTGATCACCTTCTCAAGGACTTTCTCGGTCTTTCCCTTGTCTCATAAGTGTGGTCTAAACAGCCTGTGTCATTAGTCTCTGATCATCATGTTGATAATGCCTCGTCAACCAGTGAATCTTTGGTTAAGAGTCAAAAAGGAAAGGTTAGGTATCCCTACTTGCTGTGTAAGGATATGCACCGCACTTACCTTTGTCCTCGCATGGATGAAGCTTCAAAGTTGTTGTAGTATCTTACTATTCCTTGATAACAACTTCCAACTGGTTATCATAAGTTGTCCCTTACCACTCCATTGGTTGCTCAAGTGGTCGATCCAAGTTCATCCTTGGTTGATCCCACTCTTCCCTTGAAGAGTGAAGTTGAAGCGATCGATCCAAGTCCATCCTTGGTTGATCCCCCTCTTCTTTTGGAGAGTGAAGTTAAAGTGGTTGAGTCGATGTCATCTCCACCTAATCCCACTCTTTCGTCAGAGAGTGTTGAGACTGAAGTAGTTCCTTCAGCACGTTCTTCATCTTCTCCCTCTCTTCCAATTGAGAGTGAAAACCATCATGCTGAATTTTTCATAGTTAGTTCTGATTGTTCTATGCAAGAAGAAGTTTTTTCTCTTTCGACAGAACCCTCTCCAAGTAGTGAGGTTATTTCCTTTGACTGGAGTAACCTAACAGAATATTGTCTTCATTCGAGTGTTCCTTTCTATATAGTTGTGTGAGTTGCCGCTAAGAGTATACTCCACACTATTGTTGATGAAGGGGCTTCTATTAGTATTCTATCCTCTAATTCTTGGCAAGCCACAGGTTCTCCTCTGCTTGTGTCAGCCACTGATCAGATCCTAGCTTTGAAACGAAGACATACAGCGCCTTTAGGGATCCTTCCTCAGTTTCCTATCACTTTGGAAGGAAAGACTGTCTGTATCGATATTATGGTAGTCCAAGGTCCCTTAGATTTCAATATGCTCCTTAGACGTGATTATGTTTACGCCATGAGAGTTGTAGTGTCCACACTCTTTCGAGTGATGTATTTTCCCCATGATGGGAATATTGTGACCATTGATCAGCTTTCCTTTGTGAAACAAAATCATCTTATGACTCCTAGTATCAGACTTCCCTAAATGTCCTGCATGTTCTTGTGGTTCCCTCCCCTTCTAGTTAGCTTCTTCCCATCATAGGTAAAATGGGGGGGCATGGCTCCAGCCTCTGGATATCATATCAGAGTTAAGTCGCTAGCTTCTTATGTAAGGGGGAAACTTGCCAACCTATGGACATCATGTTGGCTTAGAACAGACATTGGAAGAATAGTTCCCTTTCTATGTCAAGCTCATTAAAAAATGGAACAGACGTAGTGAGCATAGTTCCCATTCTATGTCAAGCTCGTTAAAAAATTAAATAGATGCCTATGAGCATAGTTCTTATCCTGTGTCAAGCTCGTTAAAAAATGAAACAGGAACCCGTGAGTATGGTTCCCATTCTGTGTCAAGCTCGTTAAAAAATGAAACGAATGTCCCCAAGCATAGTTATTTTCTGTTTCAAGCTTGTGTAAAAATGAAACAGGTCACCTTTGAGCAGTGCTTATTCTTGGTTTCAAGCTTGTTAAAAAATAAAACTGACCTTGAGCACAGTTCATTTTTCATGTCAAGCTTGTTAAAAAAATGAAACAGATTCTTCCATTGTGTCAAGACTCAATGAAGCTTTCGGGGTATGTACCCTATCTCTTTATTAGTGTTAAGCTACTTAACAGTTATATTGGGGGCAAGTACCAACCACTGGACATCATGTTGGGAAATCACCCATCAATGAAATCCATTTTGAGCATACTTTCTTTAGTTTTGAGCTCATTAAACCATGAAACGACCCTTTGAGCATAGTTCATTTTCTATTTCAAGCTCGTTAAAAAATGGAGTAGGTTTCCTTAAGCATAGTTTACCTTTTGGTTTCAATCCTGCATAAAAATGAAACCATGTTTTGAGCATAGTTTTTATTCTGTTTCAAGCCTGTTAAAAAATGAAACAAATACCCTGAGCATCCTTTGAATCGATCTTCGAGCTCGTTAAAAACAGTAAGATGGTGTTGAGCTTACTTTTCATTTTTCGTGCTCTGTTTAAAACATGAAAACTAGTTTAAGCTTACTTTATCGCTTTTTCGTGCTCTGGATTCAAACATGAAAAAGGTTCCGAGTGCCTTTTTATACCTTTTTGTGCTCATTAAAAACTCAGTGAAGAGGTATCGAGTATAGTTTTACTGTTTTTTAGACTCGTAAAAATTGGATTATGAAAAAAGAACTCGTTCCAAAGTTATATTTAAGCTCTTTTCAATCTCCTTAAAACATAAAAAGATTGTCAAACGAACTTGTTACTTTCACGCTTGTAAAAGAATCAGAATGGTCGACCAGTCGGGGGTAGGTTGTCTCTTTTTTAGACCGGCTAGCCTTATTTATGAAAAATGACCTTTTGGAGTCTTCTTAGTCATTTCAGACTCTCTAAACATGAACCAACAAATGAGTTTCCTTTCATCGGACACATAAAATCAAAAGATGAAGGACCCTCTTTTGGGAATGAACCCCTCCTTTCTCAGGTTCATAAAACATATGACATTGGACTTGTCCATAGGATGAGCTCTATCGAGCGTTTGTTACCCTTTTCCAACTCGTTAAAAAGCAAAGAAGCACTCATCAATCATGATGGGGAAATTAAGGAAAGATTTTGTATTTTGTTAAGGCAGTACATTGTTACTCTTGAACATGGCACTCACTTGCATATGCATTTCAGTACTTGGGTAATCTGTTTGTCTTCAAGTCCTACTAATTCCTAGAGTCTTCTTACTCCTTTGAGTTGTCCAAGAATACTCTCACTGCCAGTTGCATTGGGGGATTGGTATAATTCTTGTGTCAATACTCCCAAGTCATGCCATGTCCATGTTCAAGAGAATTTTGTTTATTTATCCACTATCTGCAGTTAGTTTACCTTCTATCATGTTGGTCATCCTTGAGTCAGTCTTGTACATAAATTTGTTGTCCGGTTTACTCCAAAACATCTTTGATCGTTTTTCATGTCGATGATGGGGGATTCATCATGGCCCTCCTTCGACAAGTCTATTCCTATCGACTTCAACTCCTTATCCAAGAATTAGACTTAGAAACCAAGTCAAGTGCCTTGGCCTGCATTCCTTAATGGCAGGTTACCTCGCTTTTAACATGAGTTTACATCATTGACTCTTGATTGAAAGATCTCATCGAGTGTTCGACTCCAAGTCCTTTATTCACATTTGATGGTATGTACTGAGATACCTTGGGAATCATTGGCATCAATGGTGATTTTCCTCGCATTTGCTAATAGTTTACATTAATTACTGGTAATCAAGTGGTTTCTACCATGTTTGACATCAAGACATTGTAATCACATGGTAGATTCGTATCATTGCGGGTTCGGCTTGAAGACCTTGGGTTGTCAGATAAATTTGCCCAGGTTGCGATGGATTTTATTTGAGTCATATTACACGGATCCACTTTTGTATTGGTCATGGTTGTGCTATCATCTCATCATGGATCTACGCTTGTGTCTAGTAGCCATGATTGTGTTCAGCCGGTCTTTACTACCATGGATCTGCATTGTATTGGTCGATAGCCATGTTATGATTTATATGAGATTTGAGTCAGTGGTACTACAGCATCTTCTAGCCGACATCCTTGCCTTAGATTTCTTCACTTTGTAAAGCATTCACCTATCGCATTCCTCTAACTTCATGCTTTGGGGGGCATTCTGTTACACCGAAATCTTGCACTGTTGAGCCATGTGTTAACCCTATTCCTAATCCCTAAAGTTCTCTCTGCTAAAGTTGATTGAGATTGACGTTTTTCTTGCCTTTTTCCCTCTCTAGGAATATCGGCGCTCTTAAACTTCATGCTAGGAGCGCTGAAGGTGCTTTTTCCCTTCATGCTAGGGGCACCGATGTCGGCGCTCTGTCTCCCACTGCTAGGAGCGCCAACGGTGCTTTTTCCCTACCTGCTAAGTGTGTCGATGTTGTTTTGAGGGAAAAAAACAAAGATTCGAGACCCTTCTCGAAGGTGGATGAGGTGGATCTCTATCCCTATCATTTAGGTGAGGTGGCATTCGATTCCTAACCTATATGGAAGATCCCTTTGATCCCTCCTCCTAATCCTCAACCTATTCTATCCCTTTAGCCTTATAAATTAAACCCTCTCTCCATTTGGAAGGGAGGAAGGACTATGGTACTCTTATGCTGGTGGAATTTCTAGGTGGCTTACTAGCTTGTTTTGGAGGCTTGGCTTGGATTGTTAGATGGCAGATTGCAGCGTTAAGGCTAGGCTGTGATGTTCTCTCCTATGTAATTCTGGAGCAACCGAATCCGGTTGGTCCGTTAGTAATCAAATCCGACTATCATTTTGAATGATAAATGTTATAATATATTAGATGATGAATATTACAAAGATGTCTTGGCCTTAAATATGGCTTGGACATTCATGATAAGGAGACGCCTCCTTTCATACTAACCTAACTTATAAATTATTTAATTATTTAATTATTTTCTTATTTATGTTCGTTACACTGCCACTCCCTTTAAAGGAGCTTTGTCCTCAAAGCTCGAATATTTTCCTAATGTTGTATTTTATTCTGGCTCTATGTTGCACTGATGACTTGAGAGGTGCGATTTTGATTATGGCCATTGCCTCATTTTGATTATTATGTCTTGGTATTTGCAATAAGTATGAACTTGGTGAAGTTTTGTTTACGCTTTTTCTACTTCTGTGATTTCTTCTTTTAACTATGTTTGTCATCATTTTAACATGCTCAACATACATTACGACCTTAACTATTTTCGTGTTGTTATACCCAACATATTTTTTGTCAGTTCCCTTGAACGGGCTCCTTATGCTTATAGTGCTCATAAGAACATCGGTCTTATCTTGTGTCTGATAGATATTATAGTTGCTTCCCTTAATGTTCTTTATAGTCATCTTTGTGATGATATCTGTCCTTCGTGTGTTTGTGATTGTGACATTTTTGTCGCAGCATTGATCATATTTATTGTTAGTAACATCAGCTTGTCTTTTATCACAATCTTGGTCAGGATCATCCTTCTCCTTGTCAATTATTTTGGTTGTCAATTCCCTTATTACTAGGGTATGTTATATCTTTGTATTGCATGTTATATTGATTGATGCCATTACTGTCATCGGGGATGACATACTGGCCTACTCTATCTTCCTTTCATCCACTTTGGTGGCTTCTTCTACGTGATTTTCACCTCCATCTACAGTTACTTTAAATGTTTCGTCCATAGTTTTCTTTATTTCATCTATGTCCTTAAGGATTTCCTCAAGGAGATCTATGAATTTGTCACTCTTACTATAAGATGCCATGGATGTTTGTAGAACGCTATTTTGGCCTTTTAAGATGAAATTTTGATAATAATATATTAATTAATTATTATTATTATTATTATTATTATTATTATTATTATTTTCATAAACTATATAATATTTTGTATATAGTTTTTTGGTTTTTTTTTAAACAAATATTATAATATTAAATATAATATTTTATTATAATATATTTGAATCAATATATTATTTTATTTTATTTTATAATATATATATATATATATATATATATATTTGCAGGTAGTGGAATTTGAAGGCGAAAGAGTATAGCGAGCGATGGGCGGTGAGGGGAGGTGTGTGGGACGTGAGAGTAGGGACGAGCAGGTAAAAGCAGAGGTGAAAAGAGGAGGCAAGCAGCACGGAGAGCATGGCAGGAGTGGAGTGGTGTATAGGGTTGAAGGTGTTGTGAAGGCACGAGGCACAGGTGGAGAAGTGGAGGCGGGTGGATGCAGCAGCAGGGAGTGTGTGAAGTGGATGCGCTGGGGAGGAGTGGATGAGCATACGAATGGAGGTGGCGTGGAGCAAAGGTTAAGGCAGGAGCCCATGGGATGAGCAGGAAATTGTGGAATGAAAGAGGAATGCAGGGAACGCATGATGGCGGCATAGTGGATGGAGGGGTTTCGAGGTGGGTGGATTTTGAGGAGCGTGGAAAAGGGAACGCAGCAGTGTGGGGGCGACAGAGAGGTGGGTGCAGCGCGGAGGAAGCGATGGAGGTGGAGAGTAGTGTGGAGGGAGCGTGAGGGATGGTTGGCATGATGGTTGGAGTGTGAGGGAGTAGCTAGGAGGACGGTGGAATAGGAGAGGTTCGACAGAGATGCATTAGAATGGTGAAGTGAAGTGGGTGGATGAGTGACGTGGAGTGATAGGGAGTAGTTGGGGGGAATGGCGAATAGCATTGGAGAAGAGGGGAATGTTGTTTTTTTTTTTTCAACGATAGCACTTGGGATGAAGTGATAGGAGCAGTAGAAGAAATCAAGGATTGATGAGATGAGTCCGAGCTCAAGTAGGGATTGATGAGCCGAGTCCAAACTCAGAGTGCAGGAGCAAATCCGCTCTGATACCAAATGGAGCAACCAAATCCGGTTGGTCCATTAGTAATCAAATCCGACTATCATTTTGAATGATAAATGTTATAATATATTAGATGATGAATATTACAAAGATGTCTTGGCCTTAAATATGGCTTGGACATTCATGATAAGGAGACGCCTCCTTTCATACTAACCTAATTTATAAATTATTTAATTATTTAATTATTTTCTTATTTATGTTCGTTACAAATTCTATGTATCTCCTTGGTTACATTAATACAAATTTATTTCCATAAATGTTATTGTGTTAATAATGTTTAGAGCTTTCTTCCTTAACTGTTAGCTTAGATCAATTATATGTTTGGATACGCATATATTGTTTGCTTGTTTCCACATGCTTTACAGGGTTTTATAGCTGTAGATTTCAAGATTCTAGAGCTTAGATCAACAAAGAGAGAAGAGTATTTGCATATTGCAGGCAAGTGATCTATCTGTGTCTTTGCATTTCCTATTGATCTAGGAAAGTAGATTGTATTCTGTATTTGATTTGTTCTAGATCCACTTAGACTAGGGAGATCTAGCTTGATTCTGATTGAGTAGATTTATCTGAGAACAGAGTTTGAGATTTTATCCTTTTTTCCATTATATATACACCTGTTGGATTTCCTAAGAAAAGTGAAAACATGGCCACGGACTCTGGTGAATACACACCATTTTTTTGAATGATATATATATATATATATACCCTTCTTTGCATGAGTGATTTTCCATTCTCTTGAAACATTTCATGGGTGTTACTGTTGCCATTGATTCCTTTGAATGGATAATTAGAAATTAGACCCACCAAACACCATAAATTGAATAAAAACCCCTTTCTTTTGCAATTTTTCACAGAAAATAAAAACTAGGAGAGAAAATAACTTTCTGGCTCTAAATTGTATTTTCATCAATTGCTTTCCAACAATGGGTATATAGTGGTGATTGTAAATAATACATGGTTCCGATGACTTTTTCTAGACTGCAAGTTTGGAACCATGCCACAACTAAATCTGAATTGTCAATATTGGGAGGCCTCTTTAGCAAAATAGGCATAGTAGACAAATGATCATATGGCTGCCTTAACAAAAGTTATGGGAAGCTAAAGGAGGTGGCATCTAGGACCACCCTTGCAGTTGTTATTACTGCTACAGTAAGGCATGATTGTCTAAACCGATTAGTGCAACTTGGTGGGATTCCTTTATTGAATGAGTGGCTGCAACAATCCCATAAAGGAAAACTCAGAGACAATGGAATTTAAAATCAATTCAACAGAGCCATAGATGACCTAATTTTGACCTTGTTTTAGGCTCTATAGAAGATTCCTGTAGAATTTGATGCTTTGATATCTAACATGCCCCAAGGTCAGTGAAAATTTTGATATCTCACACAAACTCAAAAATTCATAGAAACGCAAACAAGTCGATAGAACCTTCTAGTCTTAGTGAACTTTCCATAGATTACACAGGCTCACAAAAAGACACTCCAAGATCACCACAAGATTCATTGGAAATTCAAGAGGTCCACCACAAGATTATTTGCAAAGTAAAAATGTATGGTTATGCATAGTAAACAAGAAAAAAAAACTTTAAATGAAGATGCCCATCTTCAACACATTTAAGATGTTGTAACTTATAAAAATGGACTTGCAAATTGCATGTATAAAGTTCCAGTGTCTTTGTTGATAACAACGGTAATAAAGGTCACATGAAGCACTCGCGAATTTATTTTGTGCTACTAAACCAGAAACTATCCATCAACATTCTGAATAGATAGCAATGCCTACAGCTGAAATAATTCACATTTGGGGCAAAGTAAATGTTACAAAGCATGGTCAGTGAAAATAATCCAAGCAACATGACCATGCAAAGAATGGGAATCAATGGATATCTCACTCTTATAATAGTTGAATGATTGTGTTTGTCAAATGAAGGTTGGCCATCTTCTGAGAGTACCAAGTTACAGGGTACAAAAATGTAGCGTCCCATCCCCTCTTACATTAGCACATTAGGGAGGAACACGACTTCACTTCTCTCTTTGCTACCATAATATCCATGAACCCACGTGCCCATACACCTGACTGATATGCATAATAATTTAAAATTTATTATTTATTTCTCTTTAAATACAGTCATGGGTCATGTTCATCCATTAAAATTCATGCTTAAGCATAAACACCACTGTAAAAGTCGTTTCGCAGCGGATAAATCCATTCTGCAACCAAAAAAGTCATTTCTGCACTGAAACTGACTTTTTCGACTTCTGCTTTTCAACTTCCGACTTCTGACTTCCGCCTTCGGGTAGTGGAAATCCATTAATCGACTACTTTGTCTTTTGATTTCCTGCTTTCTGACCTCCACTTTGTTCAACGCGCTCTGGATAGTGGAAACTCAAATTTCGGTAGAGTCATTTATTATCCTTCTGCCTTCTGCATTCCGCTACGGACTTCAAATAGCGAAAAACCAAAAAATGATACCTTTACTCATTCACTTTCCACCTTCCGCATTCCGCAAGTGGACTCTAGATCATGGAAAAAGAACACTTGGCCTCATTTCTCTTTCTTTTTCCTGATTTTTGCCTCCCACCTTCTACCTTCTGCAATGGATTCCGTGGTGTAGAAAATACATTTCTAACTTAGAAATTTTGGCTCTTTTTCGCTTCCGTGTTCCGCCTTCCGCAGGAAAATTTCGAGGTGTGGAAAGCCAACATTCTGCCTTGTTTCCACTTCTCTTTTCTGATTTTTCATCTTCCACCTTTCGCAAGCATATTTCGGAGTGTGGAAACACTTAAGTCAGATGCATTTTGACTATGTAACCAAGCTTCTAGCCTCCATGAACTTAAGCAACATGAAATGGAAATACAAGGTATATACATATCCAAAATGCAAGGACATTTAACAACAATAAACTCTACTTAAATCTTTAATAAGCATTCAACATATTCAGTACATTCATAAGAAAATACATTGTAGAAATAATACAACAGAGAATACTTATCTTGAAGATGAATATGTCCTGCAACTAGCTATGTCGCTGCAACGTTCCACCCAACCCTAGGCCAGTTGTGTTCATAAATCTCTCAACACAACTGCCACCCTCGTGCTGGGCATGATTTCCACAAGGAACTAGGGAACAACATGCTCACACTAGCTAGAACATATCAAAGACAGTCAAGCCAACCTACAGCTGGGTTTATCTAACTGTCCCGCCAAGCCAATACACAATTGGGTTTATCAGGCTACAGGAAAAAAAGCCAACATACAATTGGGTTTATCAGGATGCAGGAAAACAAGGCAATACACTGCTGGGTTTTTCAAGCTACTCATCTAAGCCAGCTAACAATTAGTTTTATTAGACTGCAGGCAGTCAATCCAACATTCACATTGAGGACCAGCCAAGCCAACTAACAGATGGGTTTATCAAGCTACTCAGCCAACCCAACTAACACTTGGGTTTATCAGGCTATCTATCCAAGTCTCACACATGGCCAAATGCACATCAAGACAAAACCAATCCAGCACATCATTGTGTTTAT
This sequence comes from Pseudotsuga menziesii, assembly GCA_001517045.1. Taxonomy (NCBI): domain Eukaryota; kingdom Viridiplantae; phylum Streptophyta; class Pinopsida; order Pinales; family Pinaceae; genus Pseudotsuga; species Pseudotsuga menziesii. The sequence goes on along the minus strand of LPNX011189805.1, from coordinate 507,198 downwards.
CAGGTTGCTCATCCAAGCCAATATACAATTGGGTTTATCGAGATTCCCAGCCAAGCCAATATACCATTGGGTTTATCAGGATGTCAGCCAAGCCAATCTACGTTTGGGTTTATCATGTTGCTAAGGCGGTGGAAGGGTAGAATGGATAAGCTAGTGGATCATTCACAGAGCTAGGGACACCTCCACAAGATATATCTGGAATGACATCCACAATACCTACACACCCAACACAAGGAAGTATCCCCTTCTCTGCTACACAGTCCCTCGGGATATACCTTCCCTTCCAGTGCTCTTCAGGATGTGCATAGAAGATTCACCAGCCACTCTTATCTTTTTGTGAGGTTCCTCTCTTCACTAGGTTTATCAAACTAGTTCGGCGTCTCTTCCACTCCTATGTCTTGCATACAGTTCAAACCCAAACCAGGGCACACATAACAGCAAACCACAAGGAGACATAGCAACATAGGCCTCCACTCTGTAACACAGAAGAAACAAGATTTCACTTGTACACAAGAGACCAAGTTTCCATACCACTCTGTAACACAGAAAAACACTGCAGAAATGCATAGCAATACTCTACTAGCTCTCACTGCATGAGGAGGAAGAATTATGTGTGAACAACTCATTTCGCAACTCAAGATAGTGAATAATGAATCCCCCCTGGAATGGAATGGAAGAATGACCAAAACGTTCTGGGTGACTTAGGAAAATGATAGAATGGGCATGCATTCACATGATTACTTACTTCAGAAGCAAGAATATGGCTTCCCCAGACCACAGGCTTGCTCAGACTATGAGTTGGCTCAGTCACAAAACCGACTACCATGCATCGCTCTGCCCAAGGCATTAACTGCCTCAAGATCTCTTCTAGAAGAATTGAATGATTGAGTGGAGAGGGAAAAAAGGGTAGTTGAGAGCTTGAGGGTTCTCCCAATGACATCTGACCTCACCCTGTGGCTTAGGGGTTTGGATGATTTCCCACCCTATTCCTTTTGAAATCATGCCCCCATCTCTTTTGTTGCAGTGCATTGCTAGTTGTGGTATTTTATTAAATTGTATATTTACGTGATATCTCAAACTATGCGCCTGGCTAGCACTATAACCATTGGCATCAACCTTGATCCACGATACACAAAAAACCAAATCAATGCCAGGGCCTTGGCCTTGAGCTCCTTGCCATGATTTAATAAGAATATTTACATCATGTACAATTTTTAATACCATGGGGTTAAAACCGGGGTGTTACTTTCCCCTCCCCCTTACATTAGCACTATCCTCGGTGCTCTACAAAATTGAACAAAAATGAATTTCCCAATCTCATGGAATCCTCCAGCTCCCACGTAGCCTCATCAGGATCGTAGTGCTTCCACTACACCTTTACCTATCCAACGGCTCGGTTCCGTAGCACTATGACCTTCTTATTGAGGATGCACAATGGCTCGGTTTAGAACTCTGCCTCAGGTTCCAACTGGATCACATCCCAATTAATCACATGGGTAGGATCATGTAAATATTTCTTAAGAAAAGAAACATGAAAAACATTATGAGCTCTAGTGCTAGCAGGCAATGCAAGTCTATATGCAACTGGACCTATTTTCTCAAGCACTTCAAAAGGCCCACAATATCTAGGTGATAGATTGGCACAATTCCCAAGCTTCAAGGAACTCTTCCTTGGCCTCACTCTAAGGTAAACATGATCCCCAACACTGAACTCCTTGTGCACTCTATGATTATATACATAGCTCTTATGTCTATCTTGGGTTGCTTTTAGGTTCTACATGATCTTTGCAACCTCTTGCTCCATTTCCTTGACAAATTCTAGACCAAGCATAATTTTGTTCACTGGATTATCCCAAGTTACTGGTGTCCTAAACCTTCTCCCATATAGAGCTTCATACGGACTCATTCCCAATGATGCTTGTTGTCCATTATAATATTCAAACTCTACCAAGTGTAAATAATCCTCCCACTTGGATGGTTTTTCCATCACATACATGCGAAGCGTGTCTTCTAGCACCTGGTTCACTCTCTATGTTTGTCCATCAGTTTGAGGATGGTAGGCGGTGCTGAAGTTCAACTTTGTACCCAAATCTGCAAACAGACTTAAAGTGGAAGTAAACTTGGTATCCCTGTCAGAAATTATTGCCTTAGGAAATCCATGCAATCTGAAAATCTCTTTCATGAAGATCTTTGGAATGGCATCAGCTTTATATGTGGACTTAACCGATATAAAATGTGATGCCTTTGTCAACTTGTCCACCACAACCATGATGTAATCATGTTATCCCGCAGTCATTGGAAATCCTATAATAAAAGCCATGGAAATGACTTCCCATTTCCATTCTGGGATTGGTAAAGATTGCAATAAACCTACTGGGTGTTAATGCTCAACCTTCACCTGCTGACATTTTATGCACTTAGAAATATACTCAGCAGTGTCCTTTTTCATTCCTGGCCAAAAATGTTGCTTTCTGGCTGTATAAATTGTTTTCCGATATCCTGGCTGACCGGGATATGGAGCTTTATGGATTTCATCCATAACAATCCTCCTCAAGTCTGCCACATTTGGAATATAAATTATGTTCTTATATGTAAGAAGTTCATCTTCTTCCAATTTATATCCCTCATACTTCTTTTCAAGGCTTTGTTGCTGCAACTTGTCCTTTATCTACACATAAATTCCATCCTCGGCAGTATGATTAATAATTTGTTGTCTCAAGTCTAGTTGGAAAGTACTAAGAGATGCCACATGCATTCCATGCACCTTTATGCTGAGTGCATCAGCCACCTTATTTTCTTTTCCTTTTATGTTTTTGAGTTCAAAATCAAACTCACACAAAAACTCCATCCATCTAGCTTGCCTAGCATTTAAATTTACAGATCAAACAAGTATTTCAGACCACAGTGGTCTATCCTTAGCTCAAATTTCCTCCCCATTAAGTAATGCCTCCACATCTTGAGAGCATGTACTATGGCAGCAAGTTCTAGATCATGAGTAGCATAGTTCTTTTCATGCTCCTTCAACTTTCTAGACTCATAGCATACCATGTGGTTGTCTTGCATAAGAAATCCTCCAAGTCCTTGATTGCATGCATCAGTACACACCACAAGGTCTTTTTCTGGATCTACAATTTTCAGAATAGTTGCACTTGTAAGAAGATTCTTCAACTACTGGAAGCTTTCTTCACATCTTGGTGTCCATTCAAACTTAATCCCCTTCTTTTGAAAAGAAGTGATTGAATGTGCAACCTTGGAGAATCCTTCAATGAACCTCCTATAGTCCTACAAGTCCCATAAAATATCTCACATCTATCACATTTCTTGGGGTTGGCCAATTCATGATGGCCTCAATCTTTTCAGGGTCCACATATATGCCCTCCTCAGAGATAATGTGACCCAAATAATGAATTTTATCTTTATAAAATTCACATTTGCTCAACTTTGCACACAGCTTATGCTCCCTTAGCAATATCAATGTCATTCTTAGATGTTCTTCGTGCTCTTCTTCATTCTTAGAATAAATAAGAATGTCATCCAGGAAGACAAGAACAAACTTGTCCAAATACTTGTTGAAAACACTATTCATGAAACACATGAATGTAGTTGGTGCATTTGTGAGACCAAATGGTACCACCACAAACTCATAGTGTCCATACCTTATTCTAAAGGTTGTCTTATGAATATCTTCCTCTTTGATTCTTACCTGATGGTAACCATACCTCAAGTCAATCTTGGAAAATACCTTTGCTCCTCTCATTTGATCACAAAGGTCATCAATTCAAGGCAAAGGGTATTTATTCTTCACAGTATCCTTGTTCAACTATCTGTAATCAATACATAACCTAAGTGTCCCATTTTCCTTTTTAACAAACAAAATTGGTGCTCCCCAAGGGGACACACTCGACCTGATATATTTCTTTTCCAACCATTCCTGCAACTACATCTTTAGCTCTAGAAATTCTTGTGTACTCATTCCATAGGGTGTCTTAGACAAGGGCGTTGCTCCAGGAACAAGGTCAAATGAAAAATAAATGTCTCTCTTTGGAGGAAGTCCAAGAATTTCATAAGGAAAAACATCCCTAAATTCTTGCAATACATGAAAGTCCTCCGACGTAGGAGTTTCATTCTTTTCTGCCTCAAAAACATGGGTTACATACAATCTACAACCTTTCCTACATGACTTTTTCAACTACATTGCTGAAATATGCCTAACAGAAATCACCTTTGGAATGCCTCTTACAACCCTTGGGTTTCCTTCTTCATCCATGCATTCAAAAGTCTTACTGTAACAGTCAAGCTTAACTCTGTGTGCTTCTAACTATACCATTCCAATGAGAATATCATAGGAACCAGGTGGTAGAACATTCAATTTTGCATAAGTGACTAACCCATCCATGACTAGTGAAAATATTTCTACCACTTCACTAACTTTTCTCTTGGTTCCAGTGGCTAGTTGAACTAACCATGATTTGCTATGCTTTAACTCCTTAAAAGCACAAATCTCAACAATTTTAGGAGTAATATAGTTGTGAGTAGATCCATGGTCAATCAAAACAGAAACAGATTGCTCAGCAATCTTACCTTCAACTTCAACCACCATTGAATGGTGATCTTCCTGACGATCCTCTAGGGCTGCATAAATTCTAGGGACGGTCCTTGCTACTTGACCCATCGCTTCAGATCCTTGGATGTTGTGAGCTTGCCTTACATACCCATTCTCATGTGGATAGTTCCTGCACATATGGTTTCCTCCACATCACTAACATTGGATTGGTTCTCTTGGATCCTTTAGATCTCTTGGCCTGTCTCCCATTACTCTGGTTGGCTTAGTCATAGCTTGTGATGGCTGCCTTTTCTGATTTCGGAAGTGAGAAGGTTTGAAACCTTTCTTCCTTTAGTCAAATTTCTCATTCTTCTTGTGCTTCCATGCCTTATGGAAATCAGGTTTGCTTTTGTTCTAATCGTAGCAATACTTGGCCTTCCTTATAGCCCCTTCTAGAGTTTGAGGTTCATCAAACTCAATCCTGTCTTTGTATGGATGAGGTAATCCACTTAGGAAATGTTGGATTTTCACTTTATCATCTATGATGTATCTGAGATACCACAGTAGTTCCAAGAATTTGTTTGCATATTCTTCCATGGTCAATTGTCCAAATCTCAGCTCATGGAAATCTTTAATCTTGTCATCATAGTACTTGTTAGAGAGGTACTTTTGCTTGAAAGATTTCCTGAACTACTTCCATATGATCAATCTGTCATTGATCTCCTTCACTTGCCTGAGGTGCTCCCACCATATAGATGGTCTTCCATTTAGATTGAAGATGGCTACCCTTTCCTTCATATTTCCCGAGTAGTCTTGGACTTGGAAATATTTTCTCATCCCAAGAAGCCAAGCTTCAGCTTCTTGACCATATTTTACCTTGTCATTAGTGGTAGGAGGCATTTCCTTCTTAAATTCATCACGTGAACTATTTCGGTAACGCTTCTTTCTCTTATTCCTATGAGAAGAAGAGCTTGGACCCCCAGTGGATACTTCGGTTTCGGATGATCCACTAGAAGACATTTTTCTTCTTCTGGAACTACCCCTACCTCCTTCATGATTTATTGTCCAATGCATAGGGTTCATATGTATTTGGATGTTTGTCAAACTCTGCAGCATGGCTGCATTCAGCTAATTCTGCTCTTCCTGAGCTTTAATCATTATTTCATTGTATTCTCTGCAACTTTGAAATCCCACCCTTAGGATTCTCATGATGGATACAATATATGGGGGAGTCTCTTGATATCTCCTTCCATTAGATTCTATTTCAGCAATTCCAACTCGAATCTTTTCCCCCATAGCATCTGCCTCAAGCTCATAGGGATCTGACTATTCACTACAGTTTTCTCTGTGCAAAATATTTGACTTGGCCCATTTAGGCCCAATGTTGAAACAAACTGCTCTGAAAACTATTCACTTAGCCCATCTAGGCCCAATTTTGAAACCAATAGCTTAGATACCACGATGTAGCGTTCCTTCCCCTCTTACATTAGCACATAAGGGAGGAAGGCGACTTCACTGCTCGCTCTGCTACCACGATTTCCATGTACCCATGTGCCCATCCACCTGACTGATATGCGTGATAATTTAAAATTTATTATTTATTTCTCTTTAAACACAATCATGGGTCATGTTCATCCTTTAATATTCATGCTTAAGCATAAACACCACTGTAACAGTTGTTCCGTAGCGGACAAATCCATTCTGCAACCAACAAAGTTGTTTCCGCACTGAAACCGACTTTTCCAACTTCTTCCTTCTGACTTTCCAAATTCAAACCTTTCGACTTCAGGTAGCGTAAATTCATGAATAGACTACTTTATCTTTCAGTTTCTCTCTTTCCAACCCCTGCTTTCTGCAACACGTTCTAGATAGTGCCGAAACTCAAATTTTGACGGAGTCATTTATTATCCTTCTGCCTTCTACATTCCTCTTTCCGCATTCCATTGAGGACTTCGGATAGTGGAAAACCACATAATGATACCTTTACTCGTTAACTTTCCTCTTTCTACCTTCCACATTTTGTGGGCGGACTCCGAATCGCGAAAAACCAGCACTTGGCCTCATTTCTCTTTCTGTTTTCTGATTTCTGCTTACTGCCTTCCGCCTTCTGCAACGGATTCTGGGGTGCAGAAAATACATTTTTACCTTATAATTTTTGGCTCTTTTTCTGCTTCCGTGTTTTTCCTTCCGTAGGTAGATTCCGGGGTGTGGAAATCCAACATTCTGCCTTGTTTCCACTTCTCTTTTCCAATTTTCGTCTTCAGCCTTCCACGAGAGGATTTTTGGGTGTGGAAACACTTAAGTCAGATGCATTATGAATCTGTAACTAGGATTCTATCCTCCCTGAACTTAAGCAACATGTAATGGAAATACAAGGCATATACAGATGCAAAATGCAGGGACATTTAACAAATGTAAACTCTACTTAAATCTTTAATAAGCATTAAACATATCCAGTACATTCATAAGCAAATACATTACAAAAATAATACAACAAATAATACTTATCTTGAAGATGAAACTATCCCACAACTGGATATGTCACTGCAACATTCCACCCAACTATAGGCCAATTGTGTTTATCAATCTCCCAACACAACTGTCACCCCCGATTTGGGCATGGTTTCCAGAAGGAACTAGGGAACAACAGGCTCACACATAACCAAAACATATCAAACACGGTCAAGCCAACTTATAGTTGGGTTTATCAGATTGTCCAACCAAGCCAATACACAATTGGGTTTATCAAGCTGCAAGCAAACAAGCCAATACACAATTGGGTTTATTAGGATGCAGGCAAACATGTCAATACACTTCTAGGTTTATCAGGCTACGCAGCCAATCTAGATAACAGTTGGGTTTATCAGACTGGAGGCAATTAAGCCAACATTCACATTGAGGACCAACCAAGACAACTAACATACGGGTTTATCGGGATACTCAACCAAGCCATCACACTACTGGGTTTATCAGGCTACTCAACCAAGCCAGCTAACAGTTGGGTTTATCAAGCTATCCATCCAAGGACCACACATGGCCAAATGCACATCAAGACACATCCAAGCCAACACGCCATTGGGTTTATCAGGCTACTCATCCAAGCCAATATATGTTTTGGTTTATCAGGCTTCCCAACCAAGCCAATATACCATTGGGTTTATTAGGTTGTAAGCCAAGCCAATCTATGTTTGGGTTTATCAGGCTGCTAAGGCAGTGGAAAGGTAAAATGGATAAGCTAGTGGCTCATTCACAGAGCTAGGGACACATCCACCAGATCTATATGGCCTGGCATCCACAATACCTACACACCCAACACAAGGAAATATCCCCTTCTCTACTGCACAGTCCCTCGAGCTATACCTTCCCTTCTAGTGCTCTTCAGGATGTGCATAAAAGATTCACCAACCACTCATATTTTTGTGAGGTTCCTCTCTTCACTAGGTTTATTAATCCAATTTGGTGTCTCTTCCACTCCTAAGTCTTGCATATAGTTCATACCCAAACCAAGGCACACATAACAACAAACCACAAGGAGACACAAGAACACAGGGATCCACTATGTAACACAGAAGAAACAAGGTTTAACTTATACGCAAGAGACCAAGGTTCCATACCACTCTGTAACACAAAAAAACATTGCAGAAATGCATAGCAATACTCTGTTAGCTCTCATTGCACAAGGAGGAAGAACTTTGCATAAACAACTCATTCCATGACTCAGGATAGTGAATAACAAATCCCCCCTAGAATGGAATGGAAGAATGTCCAAAATGTTTTGGGAGACTCAATAAAATGATGTGCTGGGCATGCATTCACGTGATTACTTGCTTCAGAAGCAAGAATGTGGCTTCTTGAGACTGCAGGCTAGCTCAGTCATGAAACCGATTGTCATGCCTCACTCTTCCTGAGGCATTAACTGCCTTAATCGCTCTTCTGGAAGAATTGAATGTTGAATGCAGAGGAAAAAAAGGGTAGTTGAGAGCTTGAGGGTTCTCCCAATGACATCTCGCCTCACCCTATGGCTCGGGGGTTTGGATGATTCCCCACCCTATTCCTTGTGAAATCATGCCCCATATCTTTTGTTGCAGTGCATATCTCTTTGTGGTATTTTATTAATTTTTATATTTACATGATATCTCAAAATATACTGTGCCTGTCTAGCACTATAATGATCGGCATCAACCTTGATCACCGATACACAAAACACCAAATCAATGGCGGGTTCTTGGCCTTGAGCTCCTTGCTATGATTTAATAAAAATATTTACATCATGTAAATTTTTTAATACCATGGGGTCAAAACTGGGGTGTTACAAAAAATAATTTTAACAAAAACTTCTTCAAAAAAACAAAATGAAACTATTTATCCTCCACCCACAAGAAATCGGCCATCTTTCTCTAAAAATAGTATCACTAAATGTTAGTTTGAGGGTGCAGCGGTTCCCTCTTACAAATAGTATGGAGCCATGGCTACAACATAAATGATCAATCAGACATGAATAAACAACAAGATATTTGGAAGTGTATCAACAATAAATTTATGCTATCAGGGGCAGTAAAAGTCATCAACGCCATCCCTACATATGTCATAAACCCTTCAAGGCAGTGTTAAAATTTTGCAAGTTCTTGTATTAAAAACCGTCAACCCTACTCCTCACTGCCCCATGTTGCAAGTTGCAACCACTCTTAAATCCATAAACTGCTTGGGACTTTTGCTTTTTTTTTGACAATCAGTCCCGAGAATTGGGTTTAGAGAGTTTCAACCATAAAAAATTCAGCAAATGTGGACATAAAATAAAATAAAAAAAGACCCACCAAAAATCAATTAGGTGAATAAAATGGAATCAGTAAGCTCAAACTCTCTCAAGATGCTAAGGGACCCGGTTTTCCATCACCATATACATCCAATCAACACACTAGGGAATATAACACATTTTGAACGTCACATTTTAAATTTTGTTTCTTGTTTAAAAAGGTGATTCTTATATCACTCAAATGGATGCAATTGTCATCCCCAAAGCTTCCAGACTCTAGTCTGAGAATGACTCAAGGAGGCCAAAGAGTAAGAGTTGACTTAAATTCGAGAAAATCCCGTGACTTGAGATGGGAAATTTCAGAAAAGAAGAACATTAATATGCAAATTTACAATGTCCATAAAATGCAAATTTTCATGAATAACTCAGATTAAAGAACATATATATACTGCATACAACAAAATAACAAGGATATTTAATAATTGAAGGTTTGTTGTTTGTTTGTTGTGCAATCAAGTCAGAAAAACCAACAACATGAATAAGTTTTTTGTTTTTATTATCTCTTTTACAGACAGATGACTGAATCTAACTTGCGAGACTTGCAATTCAGATCCATGAAGTCTATTTGACTTTCATTTGACTTGTAAGTCAAAATTGCAAATATGGTCTGAGGCTGGATCACACTCTGAGGGTGATCCGTCGAACCTCAACTTGTGTGCATTAAAATTTTGTTGTAAAAGAATGCGTTCAACAGGTTAATTAATGGAACAACATTAACAGAAATGAAATGCGCAGAATGGAAAACAACACTGATAAACAGATGCAAAGAAGAAACACAAAAACAGAGAATCACAAACAGAAGTTGATAACGGAGTTCACCCCCTCCACTGGGATACGTCTCCGGGTCCCTCTCCAATGGGTACCAATCCAATTAATCTCTTAGAAATGGTACAAAATGGTCCTGGAATCAACTTCAGCAACTATAAACAGAATGTTGTACAAAGTCTTGAAGACCTCTCTTCTGGAAATTACAATTAGCATTCAAAGACAAAGAAGGCTGAACTATAACAGAGAATGTCAACTTCTACAGTAACAGCATCTGGACACGTCGCAGCAAAAGCTCTCTAAGATTCTCATAACAGAGAAACAACGCTCTGCGATCTAAAACAGTCTACGTCTCCACCCTGTCCCCCTCTCGGTGGCCAGCCTCCTCTATTTAAGAGTTTAGAGGAAGGATAAGTAACGGATTCTTCTTTATGGTCGTTACAACCATATGCTAAAACTGAATCATACCATTCCGCTAAGTCACGGCCCAAGCGTTATGTTACCATGACGTTCCATATCCCCGAAACATTGCAACCAACTCCACGCACATGTGCCGACTCACGACACGTTGTAAGGACTTGCAACTGGGCTATGCCACGTAACGTAACTGTTTGATGTCACCATCAACTTCGCAGCATAAAAATGTCGCGGCATATAAGGACTTCACCATATACCCAATCCGTTGTCACAGCATATAAATTTCGCGGTATATAAGGACTTCTCCATATACCCGATCCGCTGTCACATCCTATAAATGTCGCAGTATATAAGGACTTCGCCGAACCATTCGATATTCAACTTGACTGTTCGCAAGCTGCATGGCCCATACATAACTGCGCGCCCGTGCGACAAGCTGCACACCATGCGATAACTACACGACGTGTGATAACTGTGCTGCGCAGCCCCTGTGATAACTGCGCGGGCTGTGCATATAATGTTTAACATATGAGTTAACACCATAGATTAATATACCTTGTACCATATTGGATCAGTGTGATTTTAAAGATGAATAATCCACCGGATCATTCCTCCCCATTGAAGATCTTTTGGACCACCAAAATCTTGAATCATTTGGCAAGTAAGTGAGGGTATAGCTCCCTCACTTTTCCAATATCCATCCATCTTTCTTTGCTAGGATGCATGCCTTTCAACCCCACTTGAAGGTACTCAGCATTCCCCCTTCATGAAGTCCTTACATTTATGTCAAGAATAACATCATCCTGCAACTCTTTCATATATTCAGGTGCCAAATCATCAACTGAAGGAATCTGTATGTTAGTTTCCTCATCCATGATCATAGGAGGCTCATACAGTTTAAGATTCTCGACATTGATAACTGAATAAATTTGCATGTATGGAGGTAAATTCAAGCGAAAAGCATTAGTACCGATCTTTTCGAAGATCTCAAAAGGACCATACCGGATAGGTTTAAGCTTTTTACCTTCACCTTTCATTCTTTCTTTGGTGATATGTAACCAAACTCGGTCACCAACCTAAAATTGATGATCAACTCGATGCTTGTCATGCATGGCTTTGTACTTTGCCTGGCTCTTCTCCAACTGTTCTTGAACTGCCTACTGCACTGCTTGGATTCTCTGAATGAACCTTAGAGCTTTATCTGCATCATGATGTCCATCCACTGCATCTTTTCCAAAAGAGAATTCCATCGGTGTTTTTGGCAGATAACCAAAACAAGTTTCAAAAGGAGATCTTTTTGTGGAAGAATGAACTGCATGAGTGTAAGCATGCTGTATATACTGCAACTGCTCATCCCAAAGTTTAGGATGTTTACTACAATATCTTCTGAGCAGCTGAACCACTGTCCTGTTCACTACCTCTGTTTTCCCATCGGTCTGTGGATGAAAAGTTGTACTTTTCTTGAGTTTAGTATCCATAAGCTCCCATAAAGTTGACCAGAATTCTCCCAAGAACTGGGAATCTCGATCAGATATAATAGACATGGGTAGCCCAAAATGTACCCAAATATTCTGAAAGAATAGATGAGTTGTTTGTTCAGCAGTGATCTGTTTGTTACATGGCATTAAGATACACATTTTGTTGAATCTATCCACAACAACATATAGGTAATCATGTCCTTTCCTAGACATAGGTAGTCCCCCTACAAAGTCCATGGAAATGCTTTCCCAAGGATGAGAAGAAACTGGAAGAGGAGTGTACAAACCCAATTTCCTATTGCTAGGCTTGTTTGTTGCACACATAACACAACCTCTTATATATTTAGCTACAGTTTCTTGCATTTGAGGCCAATAACAATGATTCTGCAATAATGACAGTGTTTTACTTACTCCAAAATGTCCTGCAATCAATGAACTATGTGCTTCTCGAATCACATGTACTCTCTCTTTCTCTGGAATACAGACTTTACCAAGGTGATACAAGAGCTGATTATGCACATAATAGTTCTCTTCCTATTTACCATGTACTAGTGATGCATATACTTTCTTAAAATCTTTATCTTCTGCATACTATTCAATATAACTTTCATGTGTCAATGAACTGTTTTGAAGAATGATTGAAGCATTTGTAGGAGGCCTTGATAATATGTCTGCTACCTCATTATGAATTCCCTTTTTGTACTTAATTACGAGATGAAACTGTTTTAAGAATCCCATCCATTTTAAATGCCTACTTTGTTGTATTTTGGTCTAAGATTGTAAATATTGAAGTGGCTGATGATCAGTATGTATGATTGTTTATTTTCCCATGATGTAATGTTTCCACTTCTTCACACTCTGTACTAAAGCATACAATTCTTTGTCATAGGTCAGATAGTTACTTACCGCAAAAGAGAACGTTTATGAATGGTAACAAACTGGCTTTCTCCCCTGCATCAAAACGGCTCCCATGGAAAACCCACTGGCATCGGTTTCAATCTCAAATGGCTGCTGCAAATCTGGCAACGTCAGAACTGGTGCTGTGCTAATCTTTTCCTTCAAAGTGTCTAAGGCTCTCTGATGCTTTCCTCCCCACTGGAAAATTTATTTGACTCTTCTCAACGCATGTAAAGGCACAGCAATGGAAGAAAACCCAGAAATGAATTTCCTCCAATACCGAACCACACCCAAAAAACTTCTAATTTCAGTAACGGTGTTTGGCTGTGGCCAGTTTACAACGATAGCAACCTTGGCTGGGTCCACTCGCAGGTGGCCTCCACCAATAATATGGCCCAGATATACTAAAGAAGTTTTAGCAAATTCACATTTGGACATCTTTACATAAATCTTCTCCTTTCTTAGTACATCTAAAACTTTCTTCACATGTACAACATGCTCTTCCCATGTTTTGCTAAACACAAGGATATCATCTAGATATACAATTACGAAATCATCAATGAATGAACGAAAGACATCATTCATGACCCGCATGAAAGTAGCAGGTGCGTTACAGAGCTCGAAAGGCATCACAAGCCATTCATACAAACCCTGTTTCGTTTTAAAAGTTGTTTTCCAAGCATCATTTTCAGCAACACGAATTTGATGATACCCACTACGTAGATCCAATTTTGTAAAGTAAGTTGCACGTTTCAACTGATCAAGCAAATCATCAATGCGGGGAAGAGGATACCTATTCTTAATGGTGATTTTGTTAAGGGCCCTATAGTCGATGCACATCCTCCAAGACCCATCCTTCTTCGGAACCAAGACTATAGGAGAGCCACAAGGAGAAGTGCTGGGCCGGATGACCCCCTTCTCAATCAGCTCCTGAACCTGATTCTTGATTTCCTCATTCTGCATCACAGACATCCGGTACATGGCTATGTTCGGGAGTGGCACATGCTGCTGCAAATGTATCTCATGCTGAATCTCTCTCTTTGGTGGTAACCCCTTCGAATCTTGAAACAAATCATCATACTCGGAAATGATT
>LPNX011189805.1:468555-485976 GCA_001517045.1 Pseudotsuga menziesii | reverse complement strand
TGCTGTTTGGTTCTCTTCTTATGGATTTGTGAGCTTCATTCATGCTCTTTATGCAATTCATGTTAACGTCATAGAGTAGCAAAGATCTTGTTTCCGGATCAGTAAACTAAAAGAATTCTTTAAAATTTTCTTAGCACTAATACAAGATAAAGATGTTGTAGTAGAATTGACAACTTTAATAAAAGAACCTCAAGAATAGGTGCAACCTGAAAGAAGGGTTAATCATATTGGGAAAATATTGAAAATTGGTCGTGAACTGAGAATGACTACCCATATAGGAGATTATGACATGGAATATATTATTCTGAACTTAGGATCTGATGCTAACAGTCTTACTATACAAACATGGGAGAGTATGGGAAAGCCAAGATTAGTATGGTCTCATGTCCAGCTCATACTAGCAAATTAGTCAAAGTTTCTACCTATTGGTCGACTAACACAGGTGTCAATCGAGATAGAAAGACTCAGAACTTATGCAGAATTCAAGGTAATAGACATCGTTGATATACAAATCCATATCATGCACTTCTAGGGATCGATTGGGCCATTGATAATCAAATTATTATCAACTTTAAGAAGAGGATTTTAAAGTTTGAGGACTCTGATCTAAGGGTGGCTGGACCAATTGATCCTCTGGAAGACCAGAGATATGTCGAGCAGGTGAATAGTGAAGGGAAAGGTGGATATATGGACCATATCTATAACATTACTTCTGCAATGGATGATTATGTGAATCCAACAGCCGACGGAAAGCTTAGTTAGCGAAGCTTAGGAAAACATGAAGAACCAATTGCATGAAGTGTCAATGAGAAGATGTGCAAGAATTACACAATTTGTGCGACGGGTAGGTATCGAGGTATGTGATATACCTACATATGAAGGTTTTCCTAACCAGGAATATTTTCTCACAAAATTTGAAGAGAAATTCATAGAACCTTAATGCTTGTCAGCTTTGGATTTTGTATTGAATGCTACACCTGCCAGATGGTGGGTCACACATAAACAGTCTATATCAGAATGGCCTCAAAGTTGGAGATAGATGGAAGTTCGATTTGGAGAGAAGGTGATCTATACTGGTAAGAAGTACACATTATTGACTAATCCTGTCAAGCATATCATGCATTCTCATGCAACATGGGAGACATGTCCACAACAGGAATGGGTCCACCAGTTTATACACACATTGGACATGATACCAAGGACTTGGTACACGTCGGTTGAGTTGCGATGAGGAATAGTTGAATGGGAAGAACTAGATGCCATCTTTACACACACATTTGAATTTATTAATGACCATCCATCGATTGATGTTGCTTTGCTAGCGATCAAGATGAATATCTTTGAAGATATTCTTGTGTCGATGAAAAATTTTAATCGAAGCAGCACGACAGTCCAACACCGAATGGAGTGCTATAATGTAATAGGTGAACCTAATGATGATGTCCCGTGATACATAAATATTCCAAAGTCTAAAGTTACTCGCACAGTGGAAGGATTCGGTGTTTCAAGAAACCAATTTCTGAATATGTTGAAAATGAGGAAAGTGAATATTGGTTCTCAAGAGAATCCAAAGTTTGTCAATATTGGAGATTATCAGGATGATGAGACTATCGGGACGGACTTACTTCATGAATTTCGGGATTTGCTACCCACAAAATTTTCAGAGATGAAGGGAACTGTTGAAGACCATAGAGAAATGAATATTCCATTAAAATATGACGCAAAGCTCGTTAAGCAGCAACCATACCAACTCAATCTGAGGACAAAGAGAAGGTTTAAGACATATTTAGACAGAATATTGGATGTGAGCAACATAGAACCTGTTGAAGAATTTGAATGGATTATCCCTATGGTAGTACAAGATCAGAAGACTATTGGTGAAGTGTGTATTTACATCGACCTAAGGAAGTTGAATTATGCATGCTTGCATGAACAATTTCTGACCCCATTTACATATGAAGTATTGGAGAGTGTCGGGGGTCAAGAAGTCTATTCATTTACTGATGGGTTCTCTAGCTACCATTAGATCATAATTGTGAAGGAAGATCAACACAATACCACCTTCAAGACGAAATGGGGATGTTTCCAATATATGGCAATTCCCTTCGGATTCAAGAATGCTCCTACTATATTTTCTAGGATAGTTGTAGCTACTTTCAAAGACTTTATTCATAATCTTCTTGAAGTCTACTTCAATGACTAGATGGTATTTGGGCTCATAAAAGATCATATTGAGAGCCTCAAAATGATGCTGGAATGATTTCAATAATATTAGATTTCTATGAATCTTAAGTGTATTTTTTGTTCCCTTTTGGAATTATGTTGGGTCATGTGGTTTGTCGCGGTAGAATCTTGGTGGATCCTGTTAAAATTGTGATCATAGTCAACATTCCACCACCTGCAATAGTAAAACAATTGAGAATGACCTTGAGACATATAGGGTACTGTCAAAAATTTATCAGAGGATATTTAGAGGTGACTACCCTTATGGAGAAATTATTGAAGAAGGATGTTAAGTTTTAGTGGAGCGAACAATGCCAAGAGAGTTTGGACACCATAAAGAATAATATGGTTACAACACCCATATTAGTTTTTCCAAAC
This sequence comes from Pseudotsuga menziesii, assembly GCA_001517045.1. Lineage (NCBI taxonomy): Eukaryota > Viridiplantae > Streptophyta > Pinopsida > Pinales > Pinaceae > Pseudotsuga > Pseudotsuga menziesii. The sequence continues at coordinate 483,375 of LPNX011189805.1, read as the reverse complement.
TGGAAGAAAGAGTTTCATGTACATGTTGTTGCATCGTCTGTCGCACTCGATGTTGTACTAGCACATCCTTGCGAAGGTTCTACTGATCATCCTATTGCCTTTTCTAGCAGAAAATTATCAACAATAGAGAAGAACTATACCACGACAAGAAGAGAAGGACTAGTTATGGTATATGCTCTTAAAAAAATTTGACATTATTTGCTGGGAGGACATTTCAAAATGCACATAGATCATTCTGCATTGAAATATCTAGTGAATAAGTTAGTGTTGGGGGGCTGAGATTTGTCAATGGCTTATCCTTTTCTAGGAATTTGAATTTGAAATTATTGTTAAGCCAGGTCGACTGAACTCAGAACCAGACCATCTATCGAGGCTAGAAAGTGGAGAAGAGCCTGTGAATCTTGACGATAGTCTTCCTAATGCATAATTATTTTTAGTAAAAATGTTTGATGATCATTACAAAGATATTATACATTTCCTAACTACCGGACATGCAACCGAAGGGTTCAAAACAAACAAATCGTAGTAAGAGCTTCAGATTTCCAGTTGATTGCTGGACAATTGTACAAAATGGGACTTGACAAAATTCTTCGTCGTTGTTCTTTGGAACATGAACAACCAATGATTTTGAATGAAGCACATGCTGGTGTCACAAGAGGACATTATGCAAGAAAATAAATAGTGCACAATATTTTACATGCAGGCCTATGGTGTCCTACTTCGCATGCATATGCTAGAGATTATTGTCGCATATGTGACATATGTCAAAGAATAGGAAACCTTCGTGACAAGATAAGATGTCGTTGGTTCCACAAGTGACTTTGTGGGCCTTTGACAAATGGGTAGTTGATTTTGTAGGTCCTATTAACCCTCCAGGAAATACATTATCACTGCGACATATTATTTGACTAGATGGGTTGAAGCAGCACCAGTAAAGGATTGTACTGTTGCGACTGCTGCAAAATTCTTGTTCAATAATCTTGAGACTATATTTGGATACCGAAATATTTTGATAAGTGATCAAGGAACACACTTTTTCAATCGTTTGATCGACAAATTAAATAAATAATTCCAGATTCAACACAGGAAGACGACACCATATCACCCACAACTGAATGATGTTGTCGAGGCATTCAATAAGATCTTGGAGAATGCATTGATGAATATTTGTAATGTTCAATGAGATGATTGGGATCATAATATATATGTGGTACTATGGGCTTATTGCACGGCTTGTAAAAATTTGACAGCCCAAACTCTATTCAGGCTAGTTTATGAACAAGAATTTGTCATGCTGATGGAATACATTGGACCCAATATCACGATAGTTGTGATAATAGAGATGACCGAGGTTGGTGTTGTAGAAGAAATATTGTCGCATTTGGTCCAGTTGGAGGAAGAGTGCTTTGTCGTAGGTTATCATCAGAATATCGAGAAGGAGCGACATAAATCTTGGCATGACCAACACATTAAGAATAAGCAGTTTCACATTGGAGATCTTGTTCTCGTTTATGAGAGTAAATTTTTGAATCATTCTAGCAAGCTTCGAACATATTGGTTGGCACTATATATTATCATTTAGATCACTAAAGGAGGAGCAGTGGAGTTCAAAAATTTGGATGGAACACCTTTGAAGGGATTGGTGAATGGAAGTCAGCTAAAGCCTTACCAGGATAGTCTCAGTTTGGTCTACTAAAAGTTCAAAAATAGTTTAAAAAAAAAGACAAACAATCACAAATTTATGAGTGTTTTGATTTAAGTTAATGAGTCTTGTGTCCTATACTCTCTGTCTATCGAAGGAAAAGAATTGTGTCACGGACTCTCTGTTTATTGCAGAAGAGGAAAAGTGTTGCAGACTACCTATCTGTCGTAAGGAAAGAACTGTGTCGTAGGACATATGGTTGTCGCTGAAAAAGAATTGTTGTCGCATAATGAATTTTGGTCGCAAGTGACAATTGGATAGCAATTCATTTGAGGATACAAGAGATTTCAACGGTGTTCTTTTTTGTCACTTCTGCTGGCATTAATGCACAATAACTACCATTGAATTGACAGGAGAAGTGAAGGTTTGAATGGCGGTTTCCTTGTGATTATTAGAAATATTGCTCTGTGTGAAGAAAATTGTTCCCACCTTTCCATTTATTGCACAATCGTGCAAATGAACAACTAATTGAATGGGTACACATATATCATCTTTGTACTGAAGCTTAATTCATTCTATTACATCTGACTTAGTGCACTAAACGGTTTGTCTGCAACTGTAAGAGTCGAAGGTATTGTTTCATGGAGTATGGTCATTTAAGTTTCCAGTACAAGCACCATTCAAGAATCAGGCATCGACACTCCATTGTCTACGCCTGTTATGGAAGATACTATAGAAATTGTTTCACTATCACCTAGGGTTGCAGAAGAAGTTGCATAGTCACCAGTAATTCCAGCAGTTAGGTTACATCTAGACCCATCTGGCCCGTCAAGAAAGAAACGATCTGGTCGTGGAACTAGTCATAAGAAGGAAACAACACCTCCACCAGCTGATGAAGCAATAGGATTTGCATCCACACTACTAGACTATGTCCCGCTAAGGGAAACAGATGCGCCTAAAGTCAAAATTGGTAAAAATACAAAGTATCAATTGGTAACGCCTACCATATTGAAAGGACTTCGGGTAATGGCAAACATAATTCCAAATTTGCATAAGTGGGATTTGTTGACCATGACCTGCGCAAATTTCTAGAATTGGAAATGGACATATACATGAGTAGTATATGGGAGAGAAAGGATGGCCCTACTGAGGATTGGATAAATATGGACTACTATCGTTGATACACATGCCACATTTTGGCCGCATAATAGAAGTGACTGTGTGTGTTAAGATGTTGCTCGTATGATTCCCCTCACAAGCATCGACCCAGTGCCATTCTTTGTTGGAAAAGATCAGGATACAACACTGAAAAATAAGATGAAATAAACGTATGACTTGGAAAGAGACAAGAGAGGCTTTGTTATCTCCTCCATCAACGATATGATTGTTCGATTCATAGCTAAATTCTTATCTAGCAAGCTGTTGTGAAAGATACAACCGAACTAGTGCACCGCAGGGACAATTGCTGCAATAGAGCAGTGTGCAGTGGGTGTCCAGCTCAAGTGTTGACCTATCTACTAAATGAACTATTAGTAGATGTTGAAGAAGCACTGGAAAAGGGTATCCCCTTCCATTATTCTTGGTTACTAATTTTGATTTCCTTTGTCGCATGGGTAGAACCACCAAACTACCAAGGGGTAGATGTTCCAATCCCATGCCAAGGAGCTCGATACCAAAATATCTAGTTGGAAAAGGAGATACCCAAGCGGTAGAAAGAAAATAATGCAAAATTCATTTTACAAGGAGAGGCCCTTGGACATTATATTAGAGAATTCCATAATCACCAAGGAAATTGTCAAACGGTTTCGAAATGTTATCAGATTTTTGGTCAGGGCCAATCACATATTTTTGGATCCACAACAAGACCCACAAAATCAATGTTTGGCCATGCAGTTTTAGTTGTCTACTACTAAAATTGATGCCATTATTCAGATTGGTCGGTAGAATGGAGAATATCTATCGCAGATGATCAACTCTCTACCAAGGAAGAGCTGTGATGGGAGGAATCATCGATGAAGAATAATGGAGGTCAGTGAGAAGATCCACCAGCAAAAGAAAATCCACCAAGTTCTCCCCTTAACACTTAAGATGACTCCAGTATGACCCCAAAATATCCAGCGTTGGGAGATAAGAGAAAGTGGTTAGAGAAGCCTACACAGGGTCACAAGAAGAGGAAGGATGAAAAAGCATCTATAGTTGTCGGCCTTACCAATGATGATTATACCCTTCTGACAGAAAAATGGCAGAATTCACCAATGAAATATGCCAAAAAATGGTTGAGTGACAGACAAGATTGACAAGTAGCATAATTGATTTAATACAGACTCTCTGTAATGTAGTAAAAGAAGACCGAGTGGAGATCAACCAAATTCCATACTTTTCTGAGTCGCAGGTCTAAGATGGCTCATCTGAAGAGTGACATGTCAAGGCATCAACACCAACTCCAACAATAAGGATTCTAGTAGTGGGTCAATCAATTGACTTAGGAACACCAAAACTTAATACCATGGTCAAGGATCTTGGTCATGTCACCATGGATTTTTCTGCTCTATCGATGTATAAAGAGCATGCTATTAAGAGTGTTGCAACGGTAGAAATGAAGACCGGAGAGCTTGTGTTGGTTAATTAGGTCAATTCCTTGCACAAAATGGTTAATAAGCTGGAGAAAATAGTCCAAGACACATAACATAAAGCTAAGACCTTGTAGGAGGACAGGCACCGACTCGACACGACTATTACACTAACCTGTAGCAATTTAACCATCGAAGGCATCACACCATAAATGTTTTCAAAGATCAAATTCTTCATACTAGGTGAGATCGTCGAGAACCTACGCAAGAGAGTCACGGATTTGGAATAACAAGTGACTCCCAATACACCTCCAGAAGTACTGAAAGAGTGAAGAAAATCAAACTAAGGCTACAACAAAGATTGAAGAGATGGAGGCACTTTGTGCCAAAGCAGTCGAACAAGTTTCTCAATCATGGGAAGCTTTGATTGACAATAAAGAGTTGGAACAAGTAACAAACCAGTTGTATACTTCTAAGGTAGACTTCAATAAACTGAAGAACAATCTAAAGAAGTTGTCAATGACCGAAAAGATGAGCAAGGTTGTTGATATGAATACATTACAATAGCAAGTAGAAAGACTTCGAACGCATCAGCAGAAGAGAACCAATCGGGTCGCAGAACTCTAGAAAGAAGCAGAGAAAGTTATAGGTATCATTCAACCTATATATGAAAAGGTGCGATAAGCCTTGGGGTCAACAGGACTGATAACTTCAGAACACATTAGTTTCGAACTTATGGAAAAATTGATGAAGGTAGAAGCAGAAGTGCGATAGGAAACTTAACAAGTAGTGAAAATATTTCAATATTTTCAAAGCAAGGTTGCATTGATGAAGGTTTCAGACTGATGTGGCTCAGGATGAGCCACAGGTGAGTGTTGGTGGCTTATTTTCCCTAGGAAAAGTTAGACATAATTCTACTAGGGAAGATGAAGATTTTAGTCACGCGACGGAAGAAGCTGCAACAGAAAGAAACCGTGATGGAAGGAACCGCGACATAAGAGGAATAAAGCAAGTCGAAAAACATAGTTCAATTGATTTTGGGTAAAGAGATAGTTAGACTAACTTTATTTATTTTAGTAATAAAACATGATTGTATTTTGGTTTGATAGTGCCTATTTTGGATGTAATTGAATGTATTAAAATAGAAAGACAACCTGGAGACTGACAGTTAAGAGTTAGTCGGCGGTTGAATCAAGTGTAAAAGAAGAAGAGCTTATAAAATCATGAACCCAAGCTATTTGTGGGTCGATCAATCAAGGAGTCAAAGAATTGATCTAGGTTATGTGCAGGTTGATTGGTCAAGGAGTCAAAGAATCGATCCAAGCTATGTGCGGATCAAGGATTCAGAGAAGAAGAGAAGAGATATAGAGAGATAGAGAGAGACCAAAACCAGAGAGCATGAGACAAGAGAAAATATATGAATTGTAAATAATATCTATAGAAGAGTGTACAAGTTGAGTATGCAGGCCAAAGGTGATAAACAATTTCTCATGCCAGATGAAGAGCACCTTTGTGGTTTTTTCGTGATGGGTTTCCATGTTATATCTTGTCTCTATGTATCTTTGATGTTTATGTTTATGTCGAATGCATGTAGGTCATAAATGAGTTGATCTGAATTTGCAGAAAAACCTCTGTTAAATCTCTGCTAATTCTTTATGTTAATTACTGTTATATGTGTTGATGGATCAATAGATATTTATCTTGAATGAATGAATTAAAACAAAAGTATAATTCTCGATTTTGGTCAAGTGATTTGATAGTATAGTGAGAGTGAAATCCCCAACATAACTATAGAAACCTGGTTCTGGCAATCCCCATAACATATCTCAAGTGAGACTTCATCTCTGTCACAAGTGTTGTCAACGAATTCCAACTCTATCGGGTTGATATCTTGGGATTTGTTGATGAACAAAGGATCTGAACCTAGGTTGACAAAAAGTACGTCAACATGAGGTCCACCTCAACATATGAGGATTCAATTTGACACACAAGTCCTTAGTCTTGTCCAATAAGATTGTACAACATCATCACTTTGACATATCAAAGTGCATTCCTCAAAACATGAGGCTTAACCTTTACACATATGTTGCGTAATCATCCTTGAGTCCAAATCAAGAATCTACTCCAAGTTTCCTAAGTCCAACTATGGCTCCCTAAGGCACTACCTCACCACATGAGACCCAATCCTGACACACAAGTTTGGCTTCTAGAATGACTCATGTTGTTGTAACTCTAACATCATCCATTTATGTTCCTGCACATTTTCGCAGAGTTGTTCCTTAGTGTTTGGTGGAGATGTTCAACTTCTTGTTTGGATGTGGTTTTATTTCGTTTGTTATTTGGATGTGGAGTTGTTTCAACGTGGATTTGTTTCAACATGGAGTTGTTCGGATTGTTGTTTAGACATGGAGTAGTTAGATTTGTTGTTTCATTGAGCTAATCATGGTGTGATTGTTCGTTGTGGATGTCTAGTTGTTTTTCATGTCATTGTTTTTCATGGATGTGGAGTTGTTCATCATGTCACTCATCAGTGGTGTCTATCCAAAGGTATGCTCAACAACCCGTAAGTTTTCATCTATTTTTCATAAGGTTATTTGACCCACACTTCCCCCATAATAATGTTGTTGCAAGTATTCTAAGGTGGATTATTGGTACTTAATACAAATCAACCCCTCTCCATTTGGAAGGTTGCATTTCCATTATTCAAAGGTTATATTTTGTTTTAAATGCTTCTTAATGCCTAAGGAAACTCTAAATGCCCCAATGCTCTCCACTAGCTTCATTATTGTGCCCATGTAAGGAAAATCATGGCACCAATAGCTCATATTCGACCCTCTCATTTTTTTAATTTATGACTAGAAATTTGTTTAATGGGTAGCGACTTTATAATTCAATTGAGGTCATCAATAACACATATGCATCAATTGTATATGAAAAACATTGATATGTATCATCTGTAATTGATGTAGATGTGTTATTTGGTTACACCTGATTGAAAATAATTGATGATCAAGGAATGCAAACCTAATTTGTTATATATTTTAGCAAAATCTCTCAAGTTTTCACAAAATTTGAACCGAATTCATTAAATATTTTGGCCAAATATTCTTAAACATTAGAAAATTTATGATAATAATTTTTTACACTCAACACAATGTAAATCTTGAGATAATGCACCAATGCAAATTGATAACATTTAAATTAGATTAAAGCATTCATATTCTAGCTAAGTTTAATCCGAAGGACATTTTTCCCAATTAATCATCCCTAGAATTTTGTTTAGACGAGCATTCAATACCCTAATTGGAAGGCCAAAAACTCCCCTTGGAGAGGATCTGTCAAACTCCTGAAGGTCTAATATAGATTCACAGAAGTGGAAACACTTCAAATGTCCATAAGAACATTAAAGTTGTTTCAAATCATAATCTAAAGCGTAACCTAACTTCAAAATGTTAGAAAAATGAAAAATAGGTTTGATACAATTGTCCAATGCATCTCATTCAATCTAAAATAGATTTAAAAGTAAAATAAGATGGATTTTTTCTCGGTAACAACTTGTAACATAGAAACTTTGAATGGCCTCTTCGGTGTCAATTGAAGTTCACATTAGATGCCAAATGTTGTGGAGTATTTCTAAATTAGAAATTGTTTCTATTCAGTTGGTCTAATCTTCCTATTCGACTCATATTGAAGTAATATTTTAATTTAAATATAGTAAGATCCATGAAGTTGTTGACATGCAATGTTTTGTCATGACTTATCCCATTGATCTTGAAGAAACAAAGATTGACATTTTTGCTTTTGTATTGGGATTGTGACCTCTTATATGTTGATAGGTTGGGTATCCATTTGAAATATTGTATACTAGCACGCATATCATCATTGGAGTAATATATTGTGCATGATCTAGATCTAAGCTTATTTTGCGTAGTTAATGTTTTTTTCTGCTCATCAGTTGGATTCTTGTTCAACCATAGATCGTAGTATTATTGGCATGTATCTAGTTGGTTGCATACATATCTTGGTATGTTTCAAGAGTTTAGGCTATGCTTCAACACCTTTAAGGAAATCAACCTATTTCTTTGTTTTGTGCTTTCGATAAAACCACCAATCTACAAGCCTATACTTCTACCCATACACTATACATTTGAAAGGTATTCTCTATTTTGAAAATCTAGTTATGGTAAAAGTTTAACACCATTCAAGACCATCTAAAACAATCACTTAACACTTGAATCATAACTTTGTTTACTTTTATAGCTAATGCTCTATTTCATTTTGAGAAAGGAGCAGTATGTTGATGTAATTGTAACTTCAAAATGTATTCACTTGTATATCTTATGTATTGTACCCCGATGTTTATTCCAGGAAGTGTTTGTAATGTAATTGAGTCATGTTATGCCCCGATGTTCCTATCGGGAGATTCAATAATGTAAACAAGTCATGTAAAGTCATTGTGGGTAACCCTCCTATTGTTCAAGGGTTAAAGTCCCCACAGTTGTGGGGCCCTAGGGTTATTAGACTATCCTAGAGAAGTCGGCCCTAGGTGAGTTATTGTAAGTCAGGGCAATAGTCCCCACCATTGTGTTAAGGATAACCCTCCTTGTTGGTCGGAGGGGCAAAGCCCCCACAAGTTGTGGGGCACTAGGGTTATTAGACTCTCCTACAGATGTCGGCTCTAGTAAGTAATTTATAAGTGAGGCTGACATGTTGGAGTGGACATTAAGTGAACGAAAGAATATAAATAGAGAGTGAGCCTCTCTATTTATCACACACACACTCACTCACTGGAGTGCATGAGTGAGAGAGAAGTTGCTGGGACAAGAGAGAGACTACTATTGTCGGGAGATCATCTTACTATCTTTGGGGTTTTACTTTTGGTGCTGATTCTATCTCTGAGGAAGTTGCGGGGTTTTCTCCTTTATGGTTTCCCCAAGGAAAATATTTATGTTCATTGTCTCTTGTGTTTTATTGTTTTGCATGTCATTCTCTTAGATAAGATCCTAAGATAATAATGCTAGCTTGAATTATAAAAATCTAACATGGTATCAGAGATAACCTAAGAAGAAGAAATTGTGTATCTATAGAAGCTTGGGATTCTTACTTTTTGGGTCTCTCTCCACAATCCATGAGCAAAAGTATGCTAGGTTGACTCTCCATTGAAGGGTGCATCTTTCTGTCGAAGATGAATTCGATTCCAGGCATTTTCAGTTTATGGTGCGGGAAATTAGGGCTTTCTATAGAAGAAGAATTTCTTAGTGATCCTAGCATAGGATTTCTCTCCTCATCAAAATCAAAGTTTAGAGACCTGGGTCAAGTTTTTTGGTTCAGTGAAACTCTGGGAAAGTCAAACCCTAGTTTGACACCGAGCTGGAAAAAAAAACCTAAATACTAAAACTGATAAGTTTTGGTACATTTGCTATATCTCAGGATTGGAGAAGGCTCAGAAGCTGAAACTTTCACAGGCCAAAGATTAAATCATGATTTACATTGTGCCCAAAATTCATCCTCAAATACGATATATTCTAGGAGATATGATCCCTCCAAGTTAGGGTTACAGCCTCTTCCAGGATTCATCCCTAAATAGGACACCTGGGGAGAATTGCTATATCTCGGGCTACCAAGGTCCAAATAAAATTTATGAAGATGTTATTGAAAGGGAACAGACTATAATTTCTATGGTAAATGTTTTAGACCTTGAAGATGAAACAGTGACATGTGGCAGTCTATACAACTTCGCTATGCTGAACAGTCCTGAAACAGGTCACCTTGGGAAAACTCTCATAAGTCCCCATTGGTGAAACCAATTCTGATGAAACCTATGGTGTTCAAACAAGGACAGGTGAGGATACCTCAGTGCAAAGTTTCAAACATAGAGAGTAGTAATTTTGGAGATATCATAGAAACAGTATCAAGCATTTCTTCAGAAGAAATTGGAAAACTAGGGCTTCCTGTTCCAGGAGCTTCCCTCCACTGTTTTAAGAAAATGAGTACATTGGACAGCTCACCTTGAAGAGGTATATATTTCTATCCAATCATATCTGAAAGATTTCAAGTTTTGAAAATTAGGGTTTCTCTGACAAACCCTAGATCATCCAGCTCTGGAACCAGGACGGACACCTCAAATCGGTAAGATCTAATCTGTTACTATTTTCATTTAAGGTTCTTATTTCAAAGTGATCTATCACATCATATTGATGACAAGATTTGTGAAGTTGACAACTTCCAAGCATGGAAGTATATGATCTCTCTGAAGAAAATGAATTGACACCTACATAAGTAGAGGTTCCAGTTACAGAGGGATATGAGGCTAAAAGCCTTACACAAGAAGATCATTGCTGATTCAATCATGGATCACCCTATACCACAAGTGTCTTCCCTATAGACACTGAAATAGATGTTTGACTCCTTGACTAAGCTCTCTAAAGGGAAGAACATAAATCAGAATATGACTTTGAGAAAACAGTTGAATAATGTGAAGATCCAGAATGCAGAGACCATACAATCATACTTTATGGGGGTATCTCAAATCAAAGAACAACTTGTAGCAGTAGAAGAAGAAATGGAGAATGCAGAAGTGGTGATAGCCACCTTGAATGGCCTCCCAAGATCATGGGATTTATTCATATGAGGAATGTGTTCCAGAAGGAAGTGATTACTTTCAGCATACTCTGGGAAGAAGAAGAAGCTCGACTCATAATAAGAGAAGAGAATATGGGAGCAACTAAAGATCAAGCTCTCACCATCCAAAGAAGATCCCTCAAGCAATGAGGAATATGAAGATCTCAACTCTTGAAGAACCTCTTATCCACCTTAGCATTTAGATAAGAAACGATGCTATTATGAATGAAGAAGATGATGAAGCTGAAGGCTCAAGAAGGAGTCTACCCACAAAACAAATAAAGATAAGTATTTAATTGTCATTTCATGATATTGTTTTGTTATGCATTTGTTTATATTAGTTGATGTATTATGCATGATAGAATGTTTTTCATTAATGACAGTATACTACTAATATGCATGTGATGGGTAAGTAGCTCATGGTGCTATACAACTCTCCATTGCTACTTATCTAGAATGAAACCTCTTTGCTGACATATTGGATTAGTGCACAATCTCAATGTTGTCCTGGTGGAGATGGAAGGCATCTACAAACATTTCTATGAGATATGGATGAATTTTGTATTGGCTAAAATAGTTGCATGATCATATATTTATGCATAATAGTTTTCCGTTATGAATATGCCTTATGAAATGTTTCTAACCATACAACTAATGCATTTGACTGGTGTTGATGTATATGCAACTTCAGAATGTATTCACTTGTATTTCTTATGTATTGTAACCCAGTGTTTATTTCAGGATGTATTTGTAATGTACTTTATTCATGTCATGCCCCGATGTTCCTATCGGGAGTTTCTATAATGTAAATAAGTCATGTCAAGTCAAGGTGGGTAACCCTCCTATTGTCTAAGGGTTAAAGTCCCCGCAGTTCCGGGGCACTAGGGTTATTAGACTCACCTAGTGAAGTTGGCCTTAGTTGGGTTTAGTCAAGTTGGGAATTAGTATAAATAGAGAGCTAGCCTCTCTATTTAATACACACTCACTCACACTCAGTTGTAGCGCATAGCTGAGGAAGAAGAAGACACTGGGGCTAGGAAGAAAGAGGTTACTATTGTCGGGAGATCATCTTACCGTTTTGGGGTTTTACTTTTGGTGATGATTCTATCTCTGAGGAAGTTGCGGGGTTTTCTCCATTTATGGTTTCCACGAGGAAAAACATTGTGTTCATTGTCTCTTATGTTTGATTCATGTACTTGTTATTCTCTCAGTTAAAGATCCGAACATAATGCTAGCTTGAATGATAAAATCTAACATGGTATCATAGCTAACCTAAGAAGAGACACTGTGCAGCTGCGGGAACTAGGGCCTCCTACTTTGTGGATCTCTCTCCATATATTTTCAGCAAAAGAAGGTTGGAATAACTCTCCTCCTTAGGGCACATCTTTCTATTGAAGCAAAATCCAATTCTGAGGTTTTTCAGTTTTAGACCCGACACTGCTGCTGGAAATTAGGGCTTTCTATAGAAGAGGAATTTTTTAGTGAGCCCAGGCATGGATTGATCTCCTCCTCAAAATCAAAGTTAGAGATCAAGATCAAAGCATTTGGTTGGATAGAACTCCAGAAAAGCAAAACCGTAATCTGCTCCTAAACCAACACTGCAGAATTTCAGCTCCAAATCCAGATCCGACATCTTGAACTGGTAAGATCTAAATCTTTTCTATTTCCATTTGAGGTTCTCAGTTAAGATGTCTCATCGTACCAAGCTTGATGAAAAGCTTGAGGGAGCTGATAAATTCTGAGCCTAGAAGTATAGGATCTCTGTAATATCCCAAATACTGATATTCTCTAATGTTCTATGATAGTGCTGACTCGCACACTCAATCTCATACAACTTTGCAAAATAACTGTGCATGCAAACTCGCCATGCAAAAATGCCCTAAAATATAGCTGAATTAGGGTTAGAGGTTTGCAGAGAGAAATTAACACTTACCACTAATATTCTGGCTGATAATGACTCCAAAGATAGCTGCATGCATAAGGATCCGGATGGGTGGTCTAATAATGCTCTTTTCCTCTCGTGTCACCGCCCCACAGCGCCGTAAAAACCCTCCAGACTGAAGGTGACGTTTTTGTAGGAGGAGAGGTTCGTTCAGGCTGAAACTTTCTGAGCTTGTCCTTCTGCTGATGCCGGAGAGAATGCCTGATGCATGCGGAGGTTCTGAGACCTCTAGGCAGGGATTAGGGCTTTCTGGATGAAAACCCTCTCTTACGGCTGCACACGTGTCCCTCCAATGATCTATACCATGTACTAGATAACTGATGAATGAATGAAGAACAAGTGGTGAACCTGTATGGCTTACCCAGAATAAGACTAGGACAGATGTTTCACTGCCGAAATCCTGTTAGCTGAAGACTCCGTCTCCAACCCCAACTGCTGTGCTGCACACTGTGCTGCTATCCAAGAGCTCCCAAAATAATAATAATCCAAAGTGTCTTCTCCTCTTGCTTTACCCTCTATTTATAAAGTTCAACTGCGCAAAACCTAATCTTTGACCTAATTAGGTCACTTTATCTTCTAATTTGCAGTTGACTTGCATGCAAAGAGCATGGTCATGCATGGAGCATGGAAAAGAGCATGGTCATGCATGGAGCATGGAAAAGAGCATGGTCATGCAAAGAGCATGGTCATGCATGAACGTGGCCTTTGTCCCAGGTGGCCCTTCTTGACCAATTGAGGATGCCGTAGATCTTCTATGGATGGCATCAGTCCTGATCTGATTCCCTAGTTATCAGTAACTGCTCGAACCCACAGGAATCACATAGGTTAGCGGTATGGGTCTCAGGGCCTAAAAGGAAGAGGACATTACACTCCTCCCCGCTCGAGATTGCTTGTCCTCAAGCAATGCCAACGCAAACCCACAATCAATCAACTGAACCAACTGATACCACCCAGGGTCCCAAATTATCCTAGGAGATCTACAGCACCCTCTACTCAAAACACTGCACTGTACGGTACCATCACCAGAGACCTCCTGAGAAAGAACAATTTCTGGAACCCCCATCTTCAATGGATTTCTCACAAATTTCTCCTCAAGAACAATACTACCTTGCCCTGAATCTGTAATCTGGTCTGTATGTCTCTTGTTGTGTAAAACTTTTCCAAGAGCATGAAATAAAGAGAGAATTCCATCACGTCCCATGCTGGACTTTACATTGTCTGTCAATTCTGGGAAGCTAGAAGATAAAATAGATGATTGAGCAACCTTCTTCTGCTTATGTTTCTTAGATTTTGCTCTAGGAATTCTAGGATATTCAAAGCTACCGTGGTCCCAAAACAATGGTGCCACAACTGCGGTTTGCCAATTGTGTAGATGTAGGATATCAGGCTGCTCTCCAGACTTCAAAAGATAATCTAATGACACACGGCAAAAATATGTAAACCTTTCAAAGTCATCCTCATACCCATAAAGAAGGTCCCGGTCAAAAAAACCACTGAGATGAAAAGGTTCAATGAATGTCACTACAATGCCATAAAGAATCCCTGTCCAGATTCTATTTCTGTGCCACTCGCCTCCAAAGTAAGAAGAAAAATCAGCTTCAACTTCTTGTAGACCCTGTACTTGATTCAAGTCCATAGATTTATACTTGGGCAAAATGACTTCCACAAAATTCTTCCTCCTTTGCAATGCACAACATAAATTTTTCACATGTGATGCCACAGATCCAACCTTTGTGAGTGGTGCCATTTCAATACAAATGTGCAAAATGTGTAAACCCTGCCTTTGCTTTGGGTCCCAAAGAAGAAGAAGACCCGCAGCAAGCTCTTTGTCATTCATGTGCTTAAGTTTACAAAATGTTTCAGCTAGTACAGGATCCTTGTTGACAACTAATTTTCTGATCTCAGATGCCTGTGTTTTAGTAATATCGCCCACCAAGGCCATTGTATCAATCCGTAGTAGTATCTCACTGAACAATGGTGATGGATCTACCTTAACCCTGCTATGCTTCTTGATTTTCTGAAGGTTCCAAGTATCAGATGCTTGG
>LPNX011189805.1:420691-465599 GCA_001517045.1 Pseudotsuga menziesii | reverse complement strand
CTCTCGTGTCACCGCCCCACAGCGTCGTAAAAACCCTCCAGACTGAAGGTGACGTTTTTGTAGGAGGAGAGGTTCGTTCGGGCTGAAACTTTCTGAGCTTGTCCGTCTGCTGATGTCGGAGAGAATGCCTGATGCATGCGGAGGTTCTGAGACCTCTAGGCAGGGATTAGGGATTTCTGGCTGAAAACCCTCTCTTATGGCTGCACACGTGTCCCTGCAATGATCTATACCATGTACTAGATAACTGATGAATGAATGAAGAACAAGTGGTGAACCTGTATGGCTTACCCGGAATAAGACTAGGACAGATGTTTCACTGCCGAAATCCTGTTAGCTGAAGACTCCGTCTCCAACCCCAACTGTTGTGCTGCACATTGTGCTGCTATCCAAGAGCTCCCAAAATAATAATAATCCAAAGTGTCTTCTCCTCTTGCTTTACCCTCTATTTATAAAGTTCAACTGCGCAAAACCTAATCTTTGACCTAATTAGGTCACTTTATCTTCTAATTTGCAGTTGACTTGCATGCAAAGAGCATGGTCATGCATGGAGCATGGAAAAGAGCATGGTCATGCATGGAGCATGGAAAAGAGCATGGTCATGCATGAAGGTGGCCTTTGGCCCAAGTGGCCCTTCTTGACCAATTGAGGATGCCGTAGATCTTCTATGGATGGCATCAGTCCTGATCTGATTCCCTAGTTATCAGTAACCGCTCGAACCCACAGGAATCACATAGGTTAGCGGTATGGGTCTCAGGGCCTAAAAGGAAGAGGACATTACATCCCTGGTCCTGGAAGAAAATGAGTTGGACTCCTATATCAATGAGGAGGTTCTAGTTCTAGACGGAGATGAGGCTAAGGCCTTACACAAGAAGAAGATGGTTATGGCAAAGAGGATTATTCCTGATTAAATCAAGGATCACCTCATACCATAGGTGTCCTTCCTAAAGTCACCTAAATCTATGTTTTATGCCCTAACCAAATTGTTTGAAGGGAAGAACATAAACTGGAAGATGACTTTGAGAAACCAACTAACGAATGTAAAGATCCAGAATGCTGAGACCATCTAGTCTTACTTTACAGGAGTCCCTCAGATCAAGGAACAGCTGGAGGCAATAGATGAAGAAGTAGAGAAAGCAGATATTGTGATGACCACCTTGAATGGTCTCCCTAGATCATGGGACTCCTTTATTCAAGGGATATGTGCCAAAAAGAAGTTAGTCAAGTTCAGCAGACTATGGGAAGAATGCTCTCAAGAAGAAGCTCAAATAGAAGCTCGAGAAGAAAAGATGGGAAGTGAAGATCAAGCCCTCATAGTTCATTCCAAGAAAAGAAAAAGAAGTTCTCATCACTCCAGAGGTAAGCATTTCTATAAAAATAACCCTAGAAAATATTTCTCTAGAAGCAGATGTTATACATGTGATGAAGTAGGAAACTTTGCAAAAGATTGTCCTAAAAGACAAAATAAGAAAAAGGGAAGCAAGAGAAGACACCATGCTCATGCTACAGAGGATGATGAACCATCCAAGAAGAGAACCAGATATGAAAGTGAAGACTCTTCAAGTGATGAAGAATATGTCTTGATTTTTGCTCTCACGGGAAACATCACACACGGAAGCAATGATTGGCTTATAGACAGTGGGGCTTCCAAACACATGACAGGATTCAAAGAGTCCTTTGTGAAACTTTTAGAACATGAATCACCTCACAAGGTGAAGCTCAAAGATGACTACCAGTATCCAATAAAAGGTAGTGGGGAATCGTATTATAAGCTAGACTCTGGAAAGTCTATGAAGATGCAACATGTATTGTTTGTACCAAGACTCAAGAAGAACCTTCTCTCCATATCTACATTAGATGCAAAAGGCATGAGGGTTGCATTTATAGATGGTCAAGTTATCATGTGGCCAAAAGGAAAGACTATTAATGATGCAGTAGTGATTGGAGAACAAGAAGGAGGTCTATACAAATTGAAGGGCCATCCAGAACAAGCCTTGGTCCATGACACAGTAGAGCCAAATGAACTTTGGCACAGAAGGCTTGCACATACGCATTACAAAGCACTACCACTTGAAAGCAAAGTTGTTGACGATCTTCCATAAATTCAAGCAAAACATGATGGGGTCTGCAAAGGATGTGTGAAAGCAAAGAACATAAAGAAGACATTTCCAAGTAGCGAGAGTAAAGCAAAAGGAATCTTGGAAATCATCCACTCCGATGTATGCGGTCCAATGTCATCAAGTTCACTAAATGGGTATGTATACTATGTTTCTTTTATTTATGAATTTTCTAGGAAGACGTGGATTTACTTCATGAAGAACAAAGATGAAGTATTCAGCAAGTTCAAGGAATTCAAAGCCTTGATCGAGAATCACACAGAAAAGAAGATCAAGACCTTTCGATCAAATAATGGTGGAGAATTCACATCAAATGAATTCAAAGAGTTATGCAAAGACTCAAGGATTAAGAGGGAGTTGTCCACTCCATATAATCCACAACAGAATGGGATTGTAGAAAGGAAGAACAAAACTATCATGGAAGCTGCAAGAGCTATGCTTCATGATCAAGATCTTGCTATGCATCTTTGGGCAGAAGCTGCCAGAACAGTGGTGTATGTAGAGAACCGTACTCCACACAGAGTACTCAAGAACAAGACTCCTGAATAAGTCTTCTCCGGCAAGAAACCAGAATTCATCCATCTCAGAATATTCAGTTGTCCTGTGTACATACACATTCCAAAAGAGAAGAGAACAAAACTAGATCCTTCAGGAAAGAAGGGTATAGTTGTGGGATACTCTGAAAGCTCGAAGGCTTACAGAATATACTTCCCAGGATTCAAAAAGATTAACATCAATAGGGATGTGACATTTGATGAAGACACAGCTTACAACAAATCCAGAAAGAAACCTACTAAAGAATCTGAAGAAGCAGAAGCACCCAGAATTCATGATACAACCCTGAATGAAGAAACTCAAGAAGAAGATCGAGAATTTGAAGAACCACAAAGACCTGTAGATCCACCTCCATAGAAGAATCCTCATAAGAGGAAACCTGCTTGGGTATTAGAAGCTATCCAAGATGCGAAAAAATACGAGGCTCCAGAAGAGAACCATAGAGAAAGAAAGAGGACCAGATCGTGCTCAGGGTATGTAGCATTACTATGTGATTTCATCGATAAAGAACCTTCCAATTATGAAGAAGCGGCAGAACGGAAAGAATGGACGGATGCTATTATCGAAGAGTATCAATCAATCATGAAGAATGATGTTTGGTATGTTGTCCCAAGACCAGAAGGGAAGTCAGTTGTAACTTCCAAATGGATCTACAAGATCAAGCATGCTGCAAACGGTAGCATAGAGAAATATAAAGCAAGATTTGTTGCTCGTGGTTTATCCCAGAAAGAAGGAATAGATTATGAAGAAACTTTTGCACCTGTAGCCAGATACACTTCCATCATATCAGTACTTGCTTTGGCTGTAGTGATGAAATGGAAGATACACCAAATGGATGTCAAAACTGCTTTCTTGAATGGTGTAGTAGAAGAGGAAGTGTATGTGGAGCAGCCACTTAGTTTTGAGACACGTGACAGGGAGTCTCACGTATGTAGATTGAAGAAAGCCCTGTACGGTTTGAAAC
Organism: Pseudotsuga menziesii; assembly: GCA_001517045.1. Lineage (NCBI taxonomy): Eukaryota > Viridiplantae > Streptophyta > Pinopsida > Pinales > Pinaceae > Pseudotsuga > Pseudotsuga menziesii. Next base: position 461,966 of record LPNX011189805.1, on the reverse strand, counting down.
AGGCACCCAGGACATGGTACAGCAGAATTGACAGCTTTCTATCCAGTTTGGGCTTTACCAAGAGTAAAGCAAATTCCAACCTTTACTATAAGGTTGAAGATGGAAACCTAGTGATGCTCCTACTGTATGTAGATAATCTGTTTGTAACAGGTATGGATGGGTTGATTACTGATACGAAGAGAAAGCTTGTTGCTGAGTTCGAAATGAAGGACTTGGGTATGATGCATTATTTTCTAGGCATGGAGGTGTGGCAGAGTGCAAATGGGATTTCCCTAGGATAAGGGAAATATACGATAGAGATCCTGAAGAGATTCGAGATGATAGATTGCAAAACCATGACCACACCCATGGCATCAAACCTAAAGCTATTGAGTGATGCTTCATCAAAAGCAGTTGATGCCACAATGTATCATCATATGATTGGGTCCTTGATGTACTTGATGAACACTAGACCAAATATTTTCTTTGCTATGAACACCTTGAGCCAGTTCTTGACAGATCTGAGACATGTTCACTTGATTGCTGCAAAGCATATTCTGAGATACCTGAGAGGTACGGTTGATTATGGGCTCAAGTATGATGTGAATCAAAAGATTAACCTAGAGGGTTATGTTGATTCAGATTGGGTAGGCAGTGCCATCGATAGGAAGAGCACTTCAAGATGCTACTTCAGTATGGGATCAGGTGTGATCTCTTGGTTCAACAGGAAGTAATCCTGTGTGGCATTGAGTACGGCTGAAGAAGAGTATGCCGCAGCTTGTTTAGCTAGTTGTGAGGCAGTATGGCTTAGGAAGCTACTGTCTGATTTATTTGATCTCCAGTTGAATGCTACTTGTATACATTGTGACAACCAAAGTTGTGTGAAGTTGTTGGAGAACCCAGTGTTCCATGACAAGTCGAAGCATATCAAGATCAAGTATTACTATATCAGGGATATGGTGCAGAGGGGAGCAGTGAAGCTCCAGTATGTTGCAATGGACGATCAGATAGTTGATGTGTTGATGAAGCCATTCACCAGAGTGAAGTTTGAGTACTTCAGGGAGAAGCTTGGTGTTCTCCAGATCGAGGTTCCCTCCAAAGGGAAGTGATGAGTCCGTAAGCCATTCTGACGAGTAGGTCAAATGTAAGGGCTGAGCCATTCTGTCATGCTGAGAGGATTGGTTCCTTCCATGTCAAATATGAGTGCTGAGCCATTCTGATATGAATATAGGATTGGTTCCTACATGATCAGATATAAGGGCTATAGCCATTCTTGGAATGGAGTTGCCTAGTGAGTTACTAAGAATACTTGGTCTTGGACTGAGGGCCTTTTTGATACGATTGTAAGACATAGTCTTACATGATAAGATGTGAGCGCATGGCCATTCTGATGTGATTGAGGGATGTGTTCCCACTTGATCAGATAAAAGGGTTGTTTCCATTCTGTCATGGTGAGAGGATTGCTTCCTTCCATGTTAGATGTGAGTGCTGGCCTTTCTGATGTGACTGTAGGATTAGTTCCTACATGATCAGATGTAAGGGCTACCGCCTTTTTGACGAGTAGGTCAGATGTGAGTGCTGGCCATTCTGATGTGACTATAGGATTAGTTCCTACATGATCAGATGTAAGGGCTACCGCCTTTCTGACGAATAGGTCAGATGTGTTTTGTTGGCCATTCTGATGTAGGATTAGTTCCTACATGATCAGATATAAGGGCTACCGTCTTTCTGACGAGTAGGTCAGATGTGAGTGCTGGCCAATCTGATGAGTAGGTCAGATGTAAGGGCTACTTCCATTCTCTGAATGGAGGCACCTGGTCAGTTACCAAGAACCCTCAGTCTAGGACTGAGTGCCTTTCTGATGAGTCAAGGTCAGATGTAAGTGTTGTGCCTTTCTGACGAGTTAAGGTCAGATGTGAGTGCTGGCCATTCTAACTTAGGGTCAAATATAAGGGCTACCAAAGACCTACAAGGAGGTAGGCCTACAACCAGCATGAAAAAGGGCTGGCTTTGTAGAACTTCCTGTGATGAGAAGAATCATGAGATAGCACATATGACGATGACCCAGTGATGATCCAGATCGAGCTATGATTCAGATCCAGTTAAGATGTCTCCGAGATGATCCATATTGAGTGATGATCCAGATCCAGCAGTGATGATTCAGATCCAGATGAAGATGACTTGAAGATGAAGATGACGAGAACTTGATGATGACCCAAATTATACAGAGAAGAAGACTTGTGCTAAAAAATTGTGTCGAGAGAATACCTTCCTAGTTAAGAGGGAGTGTTGATGTATATATAACTTCGGAATGTATTCACTTGTATTTCTTATGTATTGTAACCCAATGTTTATTTCAGGATGTATTTGTAATGTACTTGAGTCATGTCATGCCCCGATGTTCCTATCGGGAGTTTCTATACTGTAAACAAGTCATGTCAAGTCAAGGTGGGTAACCCTCCTATTGTCTGAGGGTTAAAATCCCTGCAGTTCCGGGGCACTAGGGTTATTAGACTCACCTAGTGAAGTCGGCCCTAGTTGGGTTTAGTCAAGTCAGGAATTAGTATAAATAGAGAGCTAGCCTCTCTATTTAGTACACACTCACTCACACTCAGTTGTAGCAAATAGTTGAGTAAGAAGAAGACATTGGGGCTAGGAAGAAAGAGGTTACTGCTGTCAGGAGATCATCTTACTGTTTTGGGTTTACTTTTGGTGTTAATTCTATCTTTGAGGAAGTTGCGAGGTTTTCTCCATTTATGGTTTCCCCGAGGAAAAACACTGTGTTCATTGTCTCTTGTGTTTGATTGTTGTACTTGTTATTCTCTCAGTTAAAGATACTAACATAATGCTAGCTTGAATGATAAAATCTAACAACTTGTAGGAAAGATCGCATACATAATCGCCTACAAGCAAAGAAGGATGAGAATTGTTCCAAAGAATAAGTAATGACAGTTCAAGATGAAGAATAATATGACGAATGCAGCGACATCATTGATGTAGAACCTTCCAGCCATGAAGAAGTAACCAAGAAGAAAGGGAATACCAGTTCAAGAAGAATGATCTCTAGGATGCAATATCGATACATGAAGGGAAGTTCGTAGTTCCATCATGCAGTAGATGGAAACATCGTAGGATACAAGGCAAGATTCATAGCACGAGGCTTCTCACAGAAAGAAGGCATAGACTACAAAGAGACATTTGCATCCAGTGGGAGTTGAGGCACATGATAGGCAGACTCATGTGTGCAAATTAAAGAAGGCCTTGTACGAGCTCAGAAAACACCCATGGGATAAAACATACATGATGAGCTTGATGAAGATCTTAACCTTTGCTACAAGGTTGAAGATGAAAGCCTATACACTAGATGGATACATAGAATATTAGTAGCATAGGAAACTACTTGTCACTTCGATACAGAATGTTTCAGTGCATAGAGTATGGAAGACAAAGGGAGTATGATGCTCCACTTCAGAGGGAGTGACTGTAGAAGATCCTAAGGTTCAACATGCTACAACATGATGGAGAGATTATTGATGACTCTAGGCTTTACTAAGAGTAAAGTGAATTCCAACCTTTGCTTCAAGGTTAAATATGTAAGACCAGTCATGCTCCTGTTATGTGTTGATGCACTATTTTCTAGGCATGGAGGTGTGGCAAAATGCGGATGGAATCTTCCTCGGACAAGGGAATTATGCAGTAGAGATCCTAAAGAGGTTCGAGATGATGGACTGCAAGGCCATAACCACACCTATGGCATTGAACATGAAGCTATTGAGTGATGCTCCATCAGAGACGGTTGATGCCACGATGTATAGTCAGATGATTTGTTTCTTGATGTACCTGACAGATACGAGACCAGATATTTGCTTGGTTGTGGACACATTGAGACATGTTCACCTAATCGTTGCAAAGCATGCAGTGAGGTACCTAAAGGGTATAGTTGATTATGGGCTCAAGTATGAGGTGGATCAGAAGATTAACCTAGAAGGTTATGTTGATTCATATTGGGTAGGCAGTGCCATCACTAGAAATAGCACTTCAGGGTGTTGCTTCTGTATGGGATCAGGTGTGATCTCTTGGTTTAGAAGGAAGCAATCCTATGTGGCACTGAGTACAGCTGAACCAGAGTATGTCGCAGCTTGCTCAGCTAGTTGTGAGCCAATATGGCTAAGGAAGCTACTCTCTAATTTATTTGATCTCTATTTAGATGCTACTTGTATATATTGCAACAACCAGAGTTGTGTGAAGTTGTCAGAGAACCCAGTGTTCCACAACAAGTCGAAGCATGTTGAGATCAAATATCACTATATCAGGGATATGGTGCAAAAAGGAGCAATGAAGCTCCAGTATGTTGCGATGGATGAGTAGATAGCTGATGTGTTGACAAAGCCATAGGCCAGAGTGAAGTTTGAGTACTTCAGAGAGAAGCTTGGTGTTCTCCAGATCGAGGTTCCCTCCAAAGGGAAGTGAAGAGTCCGTGAGCCATTCTGACATGGTGAGAGGATTGGTTCCTTCTATTGTTAGATGTAAGGGCTGAGCCATTCTATCATGATGAGAGGATTGGTTCCTCGCATGTCAGATATGAGTGCTGAGCCATTCTGATGTGACTATAGTATTGGTTCCTACATTATCAGATATAAGCATTGAATGCCATTCTTGGAATGGAGGCACCTGGTCAGTTACCAAGAATACTCAGTCTGGGACTGAGGCCCATTCTGATGTGACTATAGGATTGGTTCCTACATGATCAGATGTAAATGCAAGGCCATTCTGATGTGACTATAGGATTGTTTCCTACATGATCAGATGTAAGTGCAGAGCCATTCTGATGTGACTGTATGATTGGTTCCTACATGATCAGATGTAAGTGCAGAGCCATTATGAGGTGATTGTAGGATTGGTTCCTACATGATCATATGTAAGTGCAGAGCCATTCTGAGGTGATTGTAGGATTGGTTCCTACATGATCAGATGTAAGTGCAGAGCCCTTTCGACATGTAGGTAGGATTGGTTCCTCGCATGGTCGAATGTAAGTGCTAGGCCTTTCTGACATTGGTTGTCAAATGTGAGTGCTAGGCCTTTCTGACAGGGTTGTGGGATGTGTTCCCACATGGTCAGACGTGAGTGCTGGGTGTGCTTTTCTGATATGATTATAGGATTGGTTCCTACATGATCAGATGTAAGTGTTGGGTGGGCCATTCTGACTTAGGGTCAGATATAAGTGCTAGAAAAGACCTACATGGATGTTAGGCCTACAACCAGCATGAAAAAGGGATGGCTCTATAGAACTTCCTGTGACAAGAAGAATCAAGAGATAGCACCCGTGATGATGATCCAGTAGTGATGATCGAGATCCAGTGATGATCCAGATCCAGTGCTGATGATCTAGATTGAGAGATGATCCAGATCCAGTGATGATGATCCAGATCGAGTGATGATCTAGATCTAGTGATGATGATCCAGATTGAGTGATGATCCAGATATAGATGAAGATGATGACAACTCAATAACGATCCAAATGATACATAGAAGAATACTTGTGCTGATAAATTGTGTCGAGAGAATACCTTCCTAGTTAAGAGGGAGTGTTGATGTAATTGTAACTTTGGATTGTATTCACTTGCATATCTTATGTATTGTACCCCGATGTTTATTCTGGGAAGTGTTTGTAAAGTAATTGATTCATGTCATGCCCCAATGTTCCTATCGGGAGATTCAATAATGTAAACAAGTCATGTAAAGTCATTATGGGTAACCCTCCTATTGTCCAAGGGTTAAAGTCCCCACAGTTGTGGGGCCCTAGGGTTATTAGACTATTCTAGAGAATTCATCCCTAGGTGAGTTATTGTAAGTCAGGGCAATAGTCCCCACCATTGTGTTAAGGATAACCCTCCTTGTTGGTTGGAGGGAAAAGTCACCCCAAGTTGTGGGGCACTAGGGTTATTAGACTCTCCTAGAGATGTCGGCTCTAGTAAGTAATTGATAAGTGAGGCTGANTATAAATAGAGAGTGAGCCTCTCTATTTATCACACACACACTCACTCACTGGGGCACATGAGTGAGAGAGAAGTTGTTGGGACAAGAGAGAGACTACTGCTATCGGGAGATCATCTTAATGTTTTTGGGGTTTTACTTTTGGTGTTGATTCTATCTCTGAAGAAGTTGCGGGGTTTTCTCCTTTATGGTTTCCCCGAGGAAAATATTTGTGTTCAATGTCTCTTGTGTTTTATTGTTGCACATGTTATTCTCTCAGATAAGATCCTAAGATCATAATGCTAGCTTGAATGATAAAAATCTAACACAGTCCTCACACACTAACCTACAATCTTCCATTGCTATTATGTTCTTTGCAAAAATTGGATATTACCCTCCTTTTTTAGTTTCCCACATATTGTAGATCTGAAAGGTTTTTCTCTCTACCCATAATTCTCTTGAAAGACTAGTTATGGTAAATAATTAATGATCTAGATACCCTTTGCAAGTTGTTATCAAGGATCAACTCAAACTGGTTATAAATCTATCATATCACTTATCATTTTGTTCATGAATGATACACTAAATCATGTACATACCATCATCTCTAGTTTGCTATATTTTAGATCATTGCATCATTCTTTGCTATGGTAAGAGGCATTGTTTCAAAGTGATTGTTTGAGCCATTGATCCCTTTATTTTCATCATAGTAAAACTTCATTTAAAAAGGACTCAAGGAACAACTTCAATTTGTTCTTGAAACATTCCATTTTTGTTAGTTTGATTTTAACTCATTATTACCTCTCTCCCTATATATCTCATCATGTTATCTTCTTTGAAGGGTAAATGTTCTCACTTTGGTTTTGCTTAAGCTACTATATGGTTTGAGATTAATCTTGCTACCAACACTAATATATGTTTGGCATTTCATAACACTTCCTTTCATCAATTACAAATCCTAATAATATGGTTAAATTTTCCAAAGAAGGGATTTGATTGCATAACGTGTAATCATTTGGGTTACTTTTGAACTTGCCAAAGAAGCTTATGGTGCCTTATATCTAATCTTATTGATCACTTTTGAGATAGCACATGGATTGGGTTTAGATCACTACAGGGATATAAATCACTCTTTCTATTGATGTTGGGTTGTTTAGATTTGTTTAGCCCATATACAAGATAAGTTGCAAACTTAACTCAACCATGTAAGTCCATTATAAGCCACATCAAACATTTTTTTTCTCTATTTCAACGCAAATCATTCCAAATGCCATTTCAAACACCAAATCTTATTTAATTTACTATAAAAATCATACCTAGTGACAACAAGGTGCATATGTGTGTTTAATCTTAGAATGCAATAATGGCATTCCAAGATAACAATCCTAGTCTTTTTAACTAAGTCACAAGACCCAAGTGAAGGGCCATATCTTGCCCCAAACAAAGGAAGTTAAAGGTTGTAAGATTTTGTCAAAGATAGAACGAATATTTTAGAAATATAAGAAGATGTATATGATTGCCTAATAATTTATCTTTGAGATTCACAGTATCATCTATTATGAATTTAAACCACCATCTTGGCTTTGGCTATCTTAGAGAACTGCAAATTGAAACTCCTCTAACTTCATTTACAAGATTGTTGATTATGGAGTACTCATTCTATAAGGAGTCTTGGACCTAGTTAATTGGGTATAACTTGGGTGGTTTCACGGAGAAATTTTTTCCTCCCCCCTGAGTTCAAATCCCACATATGACTTGTTCGCTCTTGATGAGATAATTGTTGATTAGGATTGAAGAGGTACTAACAAATTCATTCTTGCTTACATGCTTTAGGCTGGGTCAACAAGTTATGTGCAAAAAATGGATAAAAAGGGAGTGTTGGACATAGGTACAACTCCAATACAAGATCAGTAGAAATAAATGTCCCTTTTTGGAGGCAATCCAAGGGATTAATTTGGTAGCACATCTTCAAATTTCGAAAGATTGGAAAATAAAGAAGAAATGGAATTTTGTCTTTTGTTGGTTCCACTACATAGGTTTCATACAATTTACATCCTTTCTTGAAACACTTATACAATTGTAGTGATAAAATATTCCTTGTGAATATTGAGATTGCAATTACGTTCACTATACTCTATTTACTTCCTCATAAAAATTATTTAATGTATTACTTAGCAATAAACAATGGTATGGTGTAGCTCCAACCTGTACATTCCAATAAGAACATCATAAAGTGGAGAAATGATCATATTTGCACATTTATAAAAGCTCGTTTATATCTAATAGACAACCCTTCACCATATCATTGATTGCTCCATAAATTGTACTGGATATTCCACTAGAATAGTTCGTCACAACATATCTTACAAATTAGTTCTTATTTTATTAGCTTATTTTTACTGAATTCCAAATAAATAGAACTTAAACAAGAATAAGTAGAGAAAGTAAGTACATAATCCACTCAAATAACACAATATATCATGGGAAAACCCACTATGTGGAAAAACCCAGCAACAAATGATGATTGTGCCTTGCTCTTTATGTCAAATTCCATATACAAAGGAAATGGTACTCCCTATGGAGTTACCTATGACTTTGTAGTCAGAATTGCTACTACAATATCTCCAATCTCCTATGTTCTTCTCTAAAATCCACTCATGTGTTGTTTCTAAACTATGGAACAATACAATACATCAAAATAATGGAACCCGCTTCTTCTCCCGACAGCCCAATATTTAACATAATTCGATGGTCATCTAGGATTAATTTTAGGGTTTTTGCATGCCGCAACAATTTATTAAGGTCAGGGTTTTGGTCATTCTAGAATGTTATGGAATGTACACATTTGACTAGATCCACATGTGTGATAAATGAGAGCTAACATGGAATCCACTCGGTACCATGAGGTCAACTAGATAGTTCAACTTGCGGGAGGCATGACTTTTGCATACATACTCCATTTGAGGTGATTTTTGGACTGTTAGAAAGGTCTCAAAATGTAGAATCACGTGAAAGGGAATTACATAAGAAATGCACTTTTTTCCCCAAGAAACATTGTTTAGACCCTCAAACAGGCCCCAAAAGATTCCATATCCCAAATTTGCAAAAAAGAGACCTACCCATAAAATGGGCCCTATAAGCTATTCACCCAATATTCTAACCCTAAAAGCTCCAAGTAGGTGACAAATTATATAATGATCCTTTTAGGATCACACCTCCTCATTTTTGGAGGCCTTTGGTTCCCAAAATATTTTAATGAATGAGGTGAGGAAATTTTCCCTCTACCTTCTACTTGGAGTACCATTTAGCCTTGCCTAGAAGTTTTACTTTCAACCCCATTTGCCAAAGTTCATATTATCTATGCTTGGTAGTTCTGGACTTCTTCTAAAACATTATGTTTTTTGCTAACTCGTCCTGATCCTATGGTGCTAAGTCCTCTACAGAATGTAAGATCTTCTTAGGTTCCTGATCCAACATGGAAGGTTCATAGAGTTTTAGATTTTCCACATTCATTGTAGAGTAAGTGTACATGTATGGGGGTAGACTGAGTTTGTAGGCATTATCTCCCACCTTATACAATAGCTTGAAAGGACCATACCTCAAAGCCTTGATCTTATTACTAGGACTTTTTTTCTTAATTTTGTGAAGATGGATCCTCAGGGCTGAATGAAATAAAATGTGAAATAAGATTGTAGAAGAAATAGAAGCAATACAGTAAAGTTTGATCAATAATTCATGGCAAATTAAACACACATAAGACCAATAATTGGAAGAATAACATTACATCAATTAATAATTATATTGTATGCAATACAATGGTGTTACAAATAGGATAATTTGAATTCCTAAGATAGGATTCAAATCTACCAACCTGGACTGACTCTGGAGATAACTTGGTGTAAGAAAATCACCACTAGAGCTCACTAATGCAACTCTGAATCACTGAATCAGTTCACAATCAGTTAAATGATGTATGTAGGTGAGGAAATGTGCCCTACCTCTCTTAAATCATGGAAACCGGTGCTAGGCTGACTGAGAGTGAACTAACTGATGGGAATTAGAGCATAACTGAACACCAACTAGGGTTAACTGCTGGAGATTGCTGGTGATAATCAGAGTGGGTTCCTAAATTATAGGGATTATACCTAGAGATCCTAAATTCATGTAGACACGCACATTAACTATTAGGTGGCCCCTAGGTGAGTTCCCCATGGCACTAGTGAAGTGGAAATGACCTCCTAAGCTAGGAAAAGACAAAAAGACTATGGTGGTCAAGGGTAACACCCCCTCTTGATCCTAACTTAAACAATCTAGGCCCTGGAAAATAAGACCAAAGGTCACTCTTACAATCTAAATGTAAAAATGATTGCTTAACAAACTAAGGAAATGGGGAAAACCTCATGGGAAACCCCCGCTCAAAATAAGTAGGAAAACCAAGATCAAGCTTTCATATCAAGATACAATTTCTTCTTGAATAAAAACCTTGTGAAAATATTTCTGCAATCTGCATCTCTATGGAGCATTAATGCAATGTGATGGTCCTTTTGTGCACTAGATTCTAGGGTATTGTGCATGTGAACCTCTCCACCTTCTTCCAATATGATGACATATAGGAGAATAAATGTTTCCTTTGTCTCTTCTTTCTAGAGGAAGAGTGACATGATCCAATTTGTTCTTCAAAATTGTTGATCAGACCTTACCATCATGAAGCATCTATCTGGGAGTTTGTTGCACCTCTCTGGGAGTTTGTGGCACCTCTCTGGGAGTTTGTAGCACCTCTCTGGGATTAGTGGATTTTCTTTACATAAAGCAAGGATATCTTTTTGAAACTGAGATCTTGTTCTCCTCAGTCATATGACTCTCTAATCATGTTCCTAGCAGCCTTTATAACCTTTTGATCCCATTTAGGCCTAGGATTGGGAGTATGGACTAGATATGGACCTGGATCCGATTGAGCTTCATCTTCAATTTCATAAACTGATTAAACTTGGTCCTCCACTTCGAATTATGAATATGAAACATTAATGGAAACATTATCATATGCAAAAGGTTTAGGTAGGATGAATTTTACCTTACCTTTCAAATGGCAGCTAAGAATGCACTAGATATGAGTATGGCAAAAAGTGTGAGAATTCATATGCCTTGGAGGCATGGTTTGTAACACATTTCACTATAAGCTTCCCAATTGAGATATATGAGATCTCCATTGAGTCAAGACCAAATACAACTCGCTTTGGTGAGCCTGTATGAGTCATCTGGTATACAGACAACAAATTTGTTGTCAAGGAGGGAACATAGTTAACATTCTTTAACACTCCATGCTCTAATTTGATTGAACCCTTCCCTTAAGATTGGATTTGCGTATCATATCCCATGTGAATACTTGGACCATCAGTAAATTGTACTTAAGAGAATGATTCTTTGGATGCAACCATGTGATTGGAGGCTCCCAAATCAATGAGGAAGGCATGAGATTTTGAAAATCCAACCTTCAGCGCATGGAATCTCTCATGATCTTCAGTATTGTATCCATAATCATCCTTCCTTGTGCCTTTAGGGAGGGAAATATTATGTTGTTCAAGGATCCTTGACATCTAACCTATTGTCTTCTTCATACAACCTTTCTCTGTATGGTTTCCTTTATTGCAGTAGGAGCACTTTCCCTTGTCAAACCTATGATGTTTATCCTTCTAAGAGCCTGAGGCTTCATCTAATGGATCAAACTATTCTTTAGGTTCAAATTCAATGTTCCTCTTCTCCTTTCCTTTCTACTTCCTCCTTGCTTGTGCATTATTTGTCTCACCATCCAAGAGATCTTGATTTGTGGAGGCTCTAATGGCTCCCATATGTATCAGCTTGTCTTGTTCTTGTATTAGATATTTTGTGAAGGCATCAAGGGATGGAATTCACCAATAAGGAGTTGTCAGTATACTTGAGTGAAAGGTGGATACAAACACTAAGAATTTTGGGCCAAGTTTTCTCAGAATGGAGAGCTCCAATTACTCATCCTTCTTCTCAATCCCCCACTGCTTGCATTGAATGTCAAGATATTTGAATTTTGAGAAAAAAATGATGTATAGTTTCAAAGTTGCTAGGTTGTAGTGATATCAACTCATTTTCTAGAATATGGTCCCTAAGCTCATCGTGCTCGCCAAACAAGGATTTGAGCTTCTCCCATACTGATTTTGGAGTTCTCAACCTACCAAGATGGAAGAGTAGCTCCCTAGAGATGTGGATGCACATGAAGCAAAATGCTTCATCTAGCTTGTTCAGATGCTTTGACTTCTCAAGAGGTTGTTTGGGTTCGACCTCTCTACCCATAGTGATCCTATGCAGACCCTTGTTGCACAAGAATATCTGCATATCATCCCTCTAATCAAGATAGTTGAAGGGTGTGAGGATTCTGGGTGTCAAAGTTGTTGAATTCTCCATCTTATAGATTCAAAAAAAAACTAATTCTTCAGAAAGTATCTGAATGTACCTGGAAAAAAATTACCAAACACTTCAATTCACAATCAAACCAATTCAAAAACTCTCCACTTCCACATGTGCACTTTCTTTGGGTGCATCACACCTGGCTAGACTTCTCTGGACAAAATCCAGAGGGAGCAAGGCAAGAATACTAGGATTTATGTGGAACCCAATTACTTCTAGTGCATCAATGGAAGTTTATGAGGTTTAAAGGTAGTATGGATATCTGCTCTGATACCATGTTTAATTTTGTGAAGTTGGATCCTTAAGCATGAATGAAATCAAATGTGAAAGAAGATTGCAGAAGAAAGAGAAGCAATACAGTAAACTCTTGTCAATAATTCATGGCAAATTAAAGACACATAAGACCAATAATTGGAAGAATAACATTACATTAATTAATCTCTATATTGTATGCAATACAATGGTGTTACAAATAGGATAATTTGAATGCCTAAGATAGGAATCGAATCTACCAACTTAGACTGACTCTGGAGCTAACTCTGTGTAGGAGAATCACCACTAGAGCTCACTAATGCAACTTTGAATCGCTAAATTAGTTTACAATCAGTTAACTAATGTAGGTAAGTGATGAAATGCACCCTACCTCCCTTCAATAATCCAAATTGGTTCTAGGATGACTAAGAGTGAACTAACTGATCAGAATCAGAGCATAACTAAACATAATTGAACACCGACTAGGGTCAACTACTGGAGACTATTAGTGGCACTCATAGTGGATTCCTAAATTATAGTGATTGGTCCCTTGAGATCCTAAACTCATGCAAATAGGTGCATTGAGTGTTAGGTGGCCCCTAGGTGAGTCCCACATGGCACTAGTGAAGTGGCAATGACCTCCTAAGTTAGGAAAAGACAAATAGATTCTGATGGTCAAGGGAGGATTAATTAATAATCCTAACAGCTGTAGTCTTTCCTTATTTAGGTTTAACTATACTTGGTCTTCCACTTTGAATTTTTCCAACTCTCTGTTGGTTATGGTTTCCTTGTAATTTTCCTATGACTTCTTTAGTGCTTCATGTACTTGTAAATGGATCTACCTAATCTTATCAATGAATGTTTTGGCTCTTACAACGTCACTTATGGTGCCTTCCCTCACTTCCCCTTGTTGTTCATAAACAACATCTAAAGGTGAAGGTGACAAGTATCCAAAACAAGTTTTAAAAGGGGACTTCCTAATGTAAGTGTGGACTACTCTATTATAAGAGTGTTGGATGTAGATCACATTTTCATCCCAAGTCTTCGAATGCTTCTGATTATAAGCCCTCAAAAGTTGTACTCATTTATCCACTCAGTGCCATACACGGTCGTTGATGAAATAATCTGGTAGGACCTGGAGAGCCCACTGAGCACCTACACGATATATTTATTGAATCTCAAATTAAAGGAAAAATCCTACGATTATTCTTATAGTCCATTTACTACTACTGCATTTTTTTACCTAAATCAACCTCCAAGTGAAGAAGAAGACGCCGATATTTATCATGCATCTCGATTATTTGTACAATTGGCTTGTGAACCAGAGAAAAGGGAAAATCATTTTGTGAGTGGTAATTCATCAAATCTACAGGCGAGACTAAAATGCAAAGCTTCTCAGTGCATTTCTTGTAGTGCAATATCTAAGTCGAGGAATTTAATTGCTTTCTATGATCGTATTAAACCCAGGCTTCTTGAATTAAAAATGAAATTGTCAACAGAATCTAAAGGTAAAGGTGGATGGAAAATTAAGAAGAAGGATCTACCACGTAATTTGTTACCTGTTCATAGTATGGTTTTTGAGTTCTGATACTACACGGTTGTTAATTGCATGTTATGATAGAAAGATACATTTTGTTATGGGTGCTCGATATATGGCTTTCGCAATGGGAATTCTCCACCAAGCCATCTTCACCATGGCATCTTCAACAGTTTTTAGAAGTTCATTTAGCACTCTCGAGCAAGCCATATTCAACATGGCATATTTAACAATAATTTTCAGAAGTTCATTTAGCACTCTCCAGCAAGCCATCTTCAATATGGCATCTTCAACAATATTCAGAAGTTCATTTAGCATTCTCCAGCAAGCTCAAATTTGGTTTCATATTTTTGTAGTTCATTTTTACCTTTCCGCAGTATTAGTTCACTTTCAGTTGGTTGTCTTTTAGTTCCATTTTTGTTATTTTCCCAATCCTATAGCAGTACTCTACATCACTTCACACAGTTTTGTTTGCAGAGAAGGCCTTCATGGGGTTCGAGGTAGCTTCAAGCTTTTTGTATAATCCACATCACACCCTTCTGAGGGTTTCAGTATCAGTTCATTTGTCGATGGATACATAGGTCTCCTAGCCCCAAGGGTGCACAGATCTCCACCACCAAAAGAGGAGGTTCACTAAAATAAAACAATACATATCTCTCCCTCTAGTTTATTTACAACAAGATGACGAACAATAGTTGTATGGGCATCCCCACCTACTCGTATCTTGCAAGAGAGGAGGTTCATAAATCTAAAACAATACAGATATCTCCCTCTAGTTTATTTACAACAAGATTTACAATAGCAGTTGTATGAGCATCCCCACCTGCTCACATCTTACACCATCTACATCATCATCATCATCCTGTTGCAACAAAGCTCAACACCTCTTCTACATTTGTCTTCTCCTCTTTGCAAGCATGGCTTCCAACTTAAACGGGGAGGCAAGAAAGCAGGGACGCTTTCTACTTAAACCAGCAGGAATGGTCTGTATGGGAGGCCCACACTCCCCATTTTGGTATTAGTTTCAATGTACTTGGTTTAATGTGTTAGATGTAGTATTATGTTTAATGTATTTAGATATATTATTAATAATGAACAGCATTTATTGTGCACTCTTTGGCCTCATCCATGAGGTCCCTTTGTAATTCTATAAAAAGGCATATGGCCTCCTAATGAAGCATTCAACTTTCTTGGTGCCATTATTGTGTCTCTCATTCTGTTTTAGGTTTGAGTGTTATTTTTGGTTTCTCCATTGAGAGGTGAGCCTCTCCTAGCCTCACCTCTGATCTTTGCTACCAAATCTCAGCCTGAATAGCAGATCATGTTGACTACTTTTGTTTGTCCATATTTCTGTGGATGGAATGTTGTAGATATTTTCAACTTAGTGTCCATCTTTTCCCAAAGTATAGTCCAAGATGTACTAAAAAATAGTGTATCCATGCCTATAGTGTCCATCTCTACAACATTATTAAAGTGCACCCATACCTGTTAAAAAACATGCTTGTCGATTCTTTTCCTTTGATGGTATTTTTACAAGGCATAAGAATGTACACCTTACTAAATATGTCAACTACCACAAATAAATAGTCATGCCCCTTCCTAATGTTTGGAAGACCACTCACAAAATACATGGAGATTCTCCCCATGGTCTCATAAGAATGGGTAAGGGATGGTATAGACCTTGCTTCCTATTATTGGTCTTGTTTGTACAACAAAGTATGCATCATTTGATAAACTAAGATACATTTTATTGCATTTTAGGCAAATAAACATACCTCTATAAGTTTGCAATTGCCTTCCCTACACCAAAATGCCTTCAGGTTCCCTAGGAACATAGATCTTGTCCAGCTTGTAGAGTAGCCCATTTGGGAGATTATAGTGAGCCTTTCCATCACCTTATTCTACATGGAATTGGATTTGTAGTTGCTGAAATACCTCCTTGAATTCCCCATCTTCTATGTATTCCTCCTTGCATGCATCATGGGTAAAAGGTTCCATGTGCATAAGAGTTCCTAAATTTGTAATATTGGTTGTAGGTGGTCTTGAGAGCATGTATTCCAACTTGTTTATACTTCCCTTCTTATACTTAATTATTAAATGGAATTATTGTAAGAATCCCATCCACTTATAAAGTTTAGTCTGATTTAGCTTACTATGGGCCCGCAAATACTGTAGCAGCTGGTAATCAGTGTGAATGATGGTCTCCTTTCCTATCAGATAGTGCTTCCACTTCTTAACAACTTGAACTAAGGCATATAATTCCTTATTGTATGTAGGTTATTTTATGACTCCCCCATGAAACATTTAAGAATGATAGCATACTAACATCCCTCCTTGCATCAAAATCACTCCCATAGCATACTCACTTGCATGTGTCTCTAATTTGAAAGGCTTATGCAAATTAGGCAATGTGAGAACTGACACCAAACTAGTCTTTTTCCTAAGTTCTTCAAAATATTTTTGTTAATTCTTCCCCCACTAGAACCCTTTGTTGTTGGCTATTACGGAATGAAGAGGTGTATCCATAGCTAAAAAGGGAATCTAGGAACTTTCAAAGGTATTTTGTTGCCCCCATAAAACTCCTAACTTTAGTGACATTTGTAGGAGTAAGTTGCTTAGTGATGTACTCCATCTTTGCAAGATCGATATTGAGTTCTCCTCCGCTAATGGAATACCCAAAATACACCAAGGACTACTGGGTGAACTCACATTTCTTCAAGTTAGCCAACAACTGGTGCTTTTTCAAAGTCTCTAACACCTGCTTGAGATGTGAGATGTGCTCTTCCTAGGTAGCACTATAAACCAGTATGTCATCTATATATACTATAATAGATGAATATAAGAAAGGTAAAATACATAAATGTAGTTGGTGGATTGCATAAACCAAATGAAATTACTAACCATTCATATAGACCTTGCCTAGTATTGAAGACAATTTTCCCAAGTGTCTTCTTCCTTCACTTGCACTTGGTGGTATCCTGACTTGATATCCAACTTGGTGAAGTACTTGGCATGTTGCAGCTGGTCCAACATATCATTGATCTTGGGAAGAGGGTACCAATTATTCACTGTGATATTATTTAAGGCTCTATATTTGATGCAAATCCTCCAAGTCCCGTCCTTCTTGGGTACTATGATGATAGGTGACACACAAGGTAAGGTGCTTGGTCAAATCACACCCTACTCCAACATCTATTGCAACAGCTTCTTCACTTCATTTGCTTCTATGACAAACTATCTATATAGTTTGATGCTTGGCAATGGAGAACTTGACAATAACCATATCTTGTGCTCCACTTCCCTCTTAGGAGGTAGCCCCTTGGGCTCCTGGAAAACTCCTTTGTATGCCTACAAAAGGCTCTCCAATTGTTTGCTTCTACTCGTTGGTACATCCCTCAAGGGATGCCTTCACTTTTACTAATTCATATTCTTGTTGACCATGTCTTACAAAAACCAATACAAAATTTCTACTTGAAATAATTAGATTTTTTGCTTGGTTGGAACTCACGAGAGAAATCTTTTATTTACCTTTGTATGCATTAAAAATAAAGGATTTATCCTCCTTTATCAAGTGGTATTGGTTGGCTCTATTCATGAATATCACATCCAACATATATATGTAGGGAATTCCAAACACCGCACCACAAACATCCAGGGGTGCTACGTCTACATCCACTTCATCAACATACTCTGCAGTTATGTCAAACTTGATATTAATTTTTTTTGTGACTTTGAGTTATGCATCCCTATTTACCCATCCCAATTGGTGAGTACTAGGATGATCATGTACTTCCAATTCAAGTGTACCTACCAGATCCTCTGCTACGAGGTTTTCCTGTGAACCAAAATCAAATTGAGCATTGATCTTGGTTGTCTTGAACTAGGTCTTGAAATGGAAGAGTTTTGTCCTCTATTTCTCTTCCTTAGGGTGAAGGCCACTCAGATTCACCTCCTTATGCATTGTGGTATATTTAATTTTTGCATCCACATTCGAGATGCTTTCTAAATCCTTGATTGACTCCATGGCTAGAAGTTTATTTTTCTTGGCATCCTTCTTGCGGTTCTTGGGATTTAGCTATGGATGTTGCCTCCAACACTTTTCTTCAGTGTGACCATCTATGTTACAATGGTTAAAATGGTTTTTCATATCCTTGCACTTATTTTTCTTTGTTGTAGTCTTCTTCTCCTTTCCCTTTCACTTCTTTTTACCCTTCTTGGTAGCATCTTGGCTATATTTTTGTTTTGAACCACTTGGGTGTATTTTCTTCTAGTCAATGCTTTCTAGATATTGTTCTATGACACATGATTCAGAAATTGACCCATGCTTGAAGATAATCACTTACCCATATATGTGACTATCTAAACCCCACAGATATTTGAGGAGTACATATGGGTTCTTGGGTGAGATACCTATCATGATAGTCATCTTCTTGAACTTAGTGGTGTATTCTTGCACACTCTACCCCCTCCTTTTCCTAAAGTAACGGAAACATATACATTGGTCCTCTATATACCCAAGAGGTTAGAATTGGGAATTAATGAGGGTTTTAAAGTCCTCCCTCTTAGTTACTATCGGATCACCTTCCAACCTAAGTGCATCAGTGTGGATTTCCAACCAGGTTAATGCATGGCCCTCTAACTTCAGTTGGGAAAAAGAGATATTTTGATCCTTGGATATTTGATGGATGCTAAAATAAACCTCCAACTATTGCAACCAATGATTCAATTTTAGAACATTGATCTCACCTTGATATGGCTTGATGTCGAATTTTCTCTCCATCTTTAAGAGAGACTAGAAATGAATATTGATATTGGAACTCACCTACTCTCTCTTAGGCTCTTTCATTGGCTCCTTTTTATGGGTCACTTTTATCTTTTGATTTCCCCTCAAATCCAAAATTTTATTTAGAGCCTCCAAAATCTGTAAGAGGTCCAAACTTTCTATCCAGAGTCACCACGAGGATTGACATGTTGCGTGAGATATCGATGACTTGTATTTCCAATTTTGAAAATCGATGCTCATAAGAATCTGCCACTCCTTGAACATACTCGCCTACCATGGTTAGGGTCTGAAGATTTTTTTTCACCAACTACTGGATCCTACGCCTACCCAAAAATAAACCCATAAAAAATCTACTATGATACAAATATGCTCCATAAATTGTCGTGGATATTCCATTGGAACAACTCGTCACAACGAATCTTAAAACTTAGTTCTTATTTTATTGAATGCCAAATAATTGGAATTGAAACCAGAATAACTAGAGGAAATAAGTACACAATCCACACAATAACACAAGATATACCCTGGGAAAACCTACTATGGGGAAAAACCCAACCACAAATGAGGGCTATGCCTTGCTCTTTGTGTCAAAATGCAAATACAAAGGAAATAGTACTTTATATGGAGTTACCTATGACTCTATGACCAGAATGGATACTACATGATCTCATATCTCCTTTGTTTTGTTCTAACATCCACTTCCATGCTTTTCCTTTCTCTTTATGTCAAATTGCAAATACAAAGGAAATGGTACTCTCTATGGAGTTACCTATGACTCTGGGGCCAAAATGGCTACTACATGATCTCCAATCTCCTTTTTTCTTCTCTAACATCCACTTCCATGTTGTTTCTAAATTATGAAACACTACAATAAATCAAAATAATGGAACCCCCTTCTTCTTTTGACGGTCCAGTTTTAACATAACCTGATAGTTTCCTAGGGTTAATTTTAGGGTTTTTGCATGCCCCAACTCTTAATTAGGGTTAGAGTTGTGGTCATTTTAGAATGTTCTTGAAGGTCCACATGTGAATATCTCCACTTGTGTGAGAAATGAGAGTTGATGTGGATTCCACTCGGTACTATGGTGGTTAACTGGATAGGTCAACTTGTGGGAGGTATAAGGTTTGCATATGGACTCCATTTGAGATGATTTTTGGACCGTTGGAAAGGTCTCAGAGTGTATAATCATGTGAAATGGAATAGCATAAGAAATGAAATTTTGACACTGAAAAAAAAATTTATACCCTCAAACAAGCCCCAAAAGGTTTCAAACCCCAAATCTACAAAATGGGACCTACCCATAAAATGGGCCCTACAAGCCAATTCACCCAATCTTCTAACCTAGAAAACTCCAAGTAGGTGAAAAATTATATATTGATCCATTTTGAATCAATGATGTTCCTTTGGGTTCCAGTAAACAATTGAACCAACCAAGGATGTTATGCTTAATCCACTTAAGAACACAATTATCAACAAGCTTAGGAGTAACATAACTATAACTTTCTTGGGATGGTAGGATGGGGGAAGTCATTTTATACTCCAAAATAAACCAATAAATTATATATGATTGGGGAATTGTAATTTCCATGAACAATAAGGTGGAGTCTCTAGCTCTATTAAAAGGTATCTTCATTCTTAAAGCACAAGGGACTAAGGGAGCATTCATGGTGGGTGATTCAATGATAAATCTTTGAGAAGTACATGGAAAATCTCTCTCTAAACAACTAATGATAAATCACTTGATGAAAAGGATACTACATTAATTTCATGGCTTAGATAAGATTGAGTTCTTCCTTGTCTTATTAAATCGTCACTCAATCGTAGACAAACAAGCAAATATGGGAGTCAAATTAATTTTGCACTCATGTCAAATAAATGGGGGTGCTCCTTATAACTCCCCTATAGTGTAATTTTAGAAATTATGGGGGATACCTTAGGCATCCCATTAATGGATATCTCGTCATTAAGTCAACAAGTATTAACAAACAAATGGCATATCATTATTTCTCTCCTACTCTCACTTGTGAGAAGCATTGAGAATTGCATGGAGGTTGTGTTTGGTGATTAGTGTGGGTTATATCAATAGTAAATATACTAGTTTTGATTCATCTCAGGTTTATGGTTTCTCCTTGAGTTATATTTGATTTAAATAGGCATTCAACATTTAATATCTCTAAACAATATAAGAATATTATGTCCCTCAACTTTGAGTCTACATTCCTATCTCTTTTCCAGAATCAGACATGGATTGATTTCTCTATCATATCAATGTAAGATGTCACATTTATATGATAGCAAGGGGTCTTTCATCCTTTATGAGTTAGGTGAATTCATGAAAGGGATTAAGTGGTGTATGAAGGATGTGGGAGAATTTGGTGTGGATCAATTCTAGGATCATGTGGGAAAGGTGGTAGTCAGAGTTTGAGAAAAAAAATTAGCTATGCACTACATCTCAAAGAAACTATGTAATGGATACAACAAGACATGTAGTGGATCAATATATTTGTAGGAGGTTGATGCATATGTTAGGATTAATTAATAATCCTCCCTTTGACCACCATAGTCTAATTTTCATTTCCTATCTTAGGAGTTTATTGCCACATCACTAGTGCCATGGGGGAATCATCTAGGCTCACCTAACACTTGACGCACCAGTTTGCATGAGTTTAGGAGCTACAGATGCTAACTTCAAACCTTGGAAACTTCCATTGATGCACCATGAGCAATTGGGTTCCACATAATTCCTGGTATTCTTTCCTTTCTCCCGTTGAATTTTGTCCAGAGAAGTCTAACCATGTGTGATACACCCAAATAAAGTGCACATGTTGAAGTGGAGAGTGTTTAAATTTGTTTGATTTTGAATTGAAGTGTTTTTGTAGGTAAATTGAAGATTTCTGAAGAATTAGATGGTCCTTGAAGCTGCAAGATGGATAATTCAATAGCCTTGACACCCAGGATCCTCACACCCTTCAACTATCTTGATTGGAGGGATGATATGTAGATAGCGTTGCACAACAAAGGTCTATACATGGTCACCATGGGCAAGGAGGTTGAACCCCAATAGCCTCTTAAGAAGTCAAAATATATGAACAAGATAGATGAAGCATTTGGCTTCATGTGCATTCACATCTCCATGGAGTTACTGTTCCATCTTGATGGATTGAAAACTCTAAAGGAAGAATGGAAGAAGCTCGAATCCCTATTTGGCAAGTAGGATGAGATGAGAGGCCATATTATGGAGAATGATCTGATTTCACTACAACCCCACAACTTTGAAATTATCCATTGATTCCTCTCAAAATTCAAATCTATTGTCATGCAGTGTAAGCAACATGGGATTGACAAGAAGGATGAGCAATTGGTGCTCTCAATTTTGAGAAAAATTGGCCAATAATCAGTGTTTCATAACTACCTTTCACTCAGGGAGACTGACAACTCCTAATTGGAGAATTCCATCCCTTGATGCTTTCATAGAATCTCTTATTTAGGAATAAGACAAGTTGATACAGATGGGAGCTCTCAAAGCCTCCAAGAATCAGGCTCTCTTAGTTGGTGAGACTAAGAATGCGTAAGCAAAGGGAAATCAGAAAGGAAAATATAATAAGAACATTGATTTCAAGCCTAACGATAAGCGTAATCTTTTAGAAGGAGCCTCATGTTCCAAGAAGGACAAGCACAAGAAGTTTGACAAGGCCAAGTGCTCTTACTGCAAGAGAGGAAATCATCCAGGGAATCTATGTATGAAGAAAACCATAGACCAAACGTTTAGGCTCCTTGAACATAACAATATTGCCCTTCCTAAAGGAGCAAAGAAGTCTGACGTTGGGAACAAGGCTGAAGATCATGAGAGATTCCATTCTCTGAAGGCAGGATTCTCTTAGTCACAAGCTTTTCTCATTGATTCTAGATCCTCCAACCACACGGTTTCCTCCAAAGAATCATTCACTTCTCTGGATCTCTCTGGAGGACCAAGCATCCACATGGGAGATGACTCACAAATCCCAGCTGTCAGGAAAGGTTCCATCAAATTTGAGCATGGAGTGTTCAATAATGTGATCTGCGTCCCTTCCTTGGCAGCAAATTTGTTGTATGTATACTATATGACTCATACTCGCTCACCCAAGAAAGTCACATTTGATCTTGACACAGTGGAGATCTCAAAAATATATACTAGGAATCAAACAGAGAAAAAGAGTTTCTAATCATGCCTTCAAATCATATGAGTTTTCTCACTTTATTCCTAATTCATATCCTAGTACCCTATTGACTCGTGCCATTGACACAAGTAGGTTGTGGCATGAAATATTTGGCCACCTTAACTTCAATTATCTCCAACAGCTGCACAATGAAAAGATGGTTGTGGGATTGGCTCTCATCAAATCCTATGAAGGTGTATGCAATGGTTGCTTGGTAGGTAAGCATCCAGAGAAAAGGTATGAGGTTGGGAAGGCAAGAACAGTTTCCTCCACACTCGATTTGATTCATAGTGATGTCTATGGATCAATTCCTACAACATCTATGAATGGATCCAGATAATTTTTTACCTTCATTGATGACTATTTAAGGTATTGTTGGATCTACTTTCTGAAGTAGAAGTCTGACGTGTTTGAGACCTTCAAAAATTTCAAAGCCTTAGTTGAGAACACTCTTGGGAATAAGATCAAAGAACTCAAATCAGAGAATGTCAAAAGAGAATTCCAGCAACTGTGTGCTTCAGCAGGTGTTCAAATGCAACACTTAGTCCCATACACACCACAACAAAATGGTGTAGATGAGAGGAAGAATAGATCTTTAAAGGAGATGGTTGCATGCCTTCTTGAAGAAAGAAATATTCCTCCATATTTGTGGGCTGAAGTAGTAAATTGTGCTTTGTACATCTAGAACATAGTGCCTCATAAGTTAGTGATTAAGGTCACTCCTTTCGAAGCATTGATGGGACATAAGTCCAATGTCTCACTTTTGAGGGTTTTTGACTCCAAAGCATGGACCAGAATTTATGCTGACAAGAGGAAAGGCTTCCAAGCTCACAGTAGTGAATGCATACTGTTGGGATATGAAGATCATTGAAAATGCATAAAAACTGATGGAGATCACAACCAAAAAGTGTTTCATAGAGCGCAGTGTTCAATTTGAAGAAGATCAGGTGCATGATCCACAACCAACTGAAGAAGATCTAATTACTCAACTAATTCCATTTGTAGATGATGACGTCTTAACTAATATTTCAGATTCAAAGTCCAAAGATGAGGATCAAGATGCTCAAGATATTGATATTGAGAATGAACCTCAAGTAGATCCAAATCCAGATCCAACACTTACTTCCAATCAAAGGCCTAAATGGGCCCAAAAGCTCATTAGAGTTGTCGGGAATAATGTTGGGGATCCAAATGAGAGAAGAAGAATAAGATCTCAATATCAAGATGAAATCCTTGCACTCTGCCATATAGATCCACTTCTCCCAGAGAGGTGTTTCATGATGATGTGGTCATATCCATAGTCCTACAAGGAGGCTTGCCATGAACCAAAATGGCAGGCAACCATGGATGATGAGTTTGATTCGCTATAAGAAAACCAGACTTGGAAGCTTATCTCCTTACCTCCTAGGAGAAATCTAGTTTAGTGCAAATGGATCTACAAGACCAAGCTAGCAGTTGATGGAACCACTACCAAGTACAAGGATCAGTTAGTGGCAACAAGGTAATCACAAGTCCATGGGCTGGACTACAATGAGGAATTCGCTCTTGTTGCAAGAATGGAATCCATAAGGCTAGTTTTAGCCATTGCAACTTCAAAGAAGTGGGAGGTACATCACATGGATGTGAAGAGTGCCTTCCTCCATGGTGATCGGAAGAGGAGATATATATGAGACAACTCGAGGGGTACACTGAAGAGCCCTCCATGGTTTTCAAACTAAGGAAATGTCTCTATGGGCTCAAGCAAGCCCCAAGGGTATGGTATGCCAATATGGATGCCTTTCTATTGTCACGGAAATGTGAGAGGTGCAAGTCTGACTGCAATGTATACATGTAGCAAAAGGGAGGATTCTTACTATTGATTATTTAATATGTGTATGAATTTTGCACTACTAGTGGCTCAGCTGCTGGATTAGGAGGCATCAAGTCAACTTTGAGTGCGGCGTTCTCCATGACTAATGTAAGACTGCTAAAGCAGTTTATTCATCTCAAAGTGAATAAAAAAGCTTTAGGAATCATGATTACACAGTCCATATGTTACACCGAAATCTTGTCACCATCATGTTATGAGATAGGTATTCCCTTGTCTGCTCCAATCCCTCAAAGTTTTCCCTAGAGAGATGATAGGAAAACATATCTCTTTTACAATTTTTGCTTGTTTTGAGCTAGTAATGCTCTTTCCCCATTGAAAAAAAGCATTACCTAAGTCATCAAATCTCCTGATACATGAGAAAGAAGTGGTGCCACTGTCTCTATCCTTACTGCAAGAAGCGTTACCCCCTTAACACCACCAGTTTGCTTCATTGGAGGAGCGGTGCTCGAGTTTTCAAGGCAAAAAGAGAAACTTCGAGAGGATTCTCGAAGCTTGCCTTTGTGGATCCTCATCCCTATGCTTTAGGAACCACCTGAAGCTTGAGATCCTCCCTTTTTGGATCCTATCTCCACCTTACCCATGAGATCCTCAACCATACCTATCCTCCCATGCCTTTAAATACTGGCTCACCCCCCATGGGTAAAAGGAGGAAGAATTGTGTTGCATACCCAAACTCTATCAAAATAATTCTTGAGCTATTGGAAGAAAGGTGAAGTTAGAGGCAAGAAGCCATTGGAAGGAACTCTCAACACCAAGACATAAAGGTTGTAGTCTCTCCAATCATTTCTAATAAATAATGTTTTCTCTTTCCCATATATGTTGTATCATGTGTATGTATTGCTTGACTCCTTGGTCACAAGCATAGATCTAATTTTATATCTTGTATGCTATCATTTTCTATTGTTGTCTTCCATCTTTGCAAGTAAACATAGGGAAAATATTCAAGGATAGTGAAGACATCCGTTAATAGAAGAAGCATGGTAGTCCATTCAAGTGTTCAAACAGATCTAGGGAGAGTCTGACATTCTGTGTTACTCATTTGTTCTAGATCTAAACCATTCAGACTAGAGGAACAACTCTTGTCGGAAAGAGGTGCATTTTTCCTAGCAACAAAAGTGGATTAATACTTGAACCTTCATTTCATCTGCTTGTAAAGGAAATGAAACGAAGCTTGGGGGGCATGTACCCTACCACCCTTTGTTGATTTAAGCTACTTGACAATTATACTGGGGGCAAGTATCAACCACTGAACATCATCTTGGGAAACCACCCATCAATGGGAGTCATTTTGAGCACACTTTCTTTAATTTTCGAGCTTGTTAAACCATGAAATGACCATTTGAGCATAGTTTACTTTTGGTTTCAAGCCCGTTAAAAAATAAAACCACTCCTCAAGCATAGTTTACCTTTTGGTTTCAAGCTTGCATAAAATGAAACCATTTTTTAGCATAGTTTGTTTTAAATGTCAAGCTCGTTAAAAAATGAAATAGGTTGTTCCAAGCAAAGTTTACCTTTTGATTTCAAGCTTGCATAAAAATGAAATCATGTCTCAAGCATAGTTATTTTCTATTTCAAGCTTGTGTAAAAATGAAATAGGCCATTTTGAAGCATAATTCTTTCTCTGTTCCAAGCTCATTAAAAAATGAAGCATATACCTTGAGCATTCTTTCAACTGATCTTTGAGCTCGTTAAAAACAGTAGGATGGTGTTGAGATTACTTTTCATTTTTCGTGCTCTGGTAAAAACATGAAAACTTGTTTGAGCTTAGTTTATCGCTTTTTCGTGCTCTGGGTTCAAACATGAAAAAGGTTTCGAGCGCCTTTTATACCTTTGGCATGCTCCTTAAAAACTCAGTGAAGAGGTATCGAGTATACTTTTACTATTTTTCAGACTCATGAAAATTAGATTTTGAAAAAA
This sequence comes from Pseudotsuga menziesii, assembly GCA_001517045.1. Lineage (NCBI taxonomy): Eukaryota > Viridiplantae > Streptophyta > Pinopsida > Pinales > Pinaceae > Pseudotsuga > Pseudotsuga menziesii. The sequence continues at coordinate 435,023 of LPNX011189805.1, read as the reverse complement.
AGATACCCTAATAAAGTCCTCTTTAATCTCTTTTCGGACTTTTAAAATGTGAAAAGGTTGTCGAGTGAACTTGTCTTCTTCACGCTCGTAAAAGGACCTGAAGAGTCATATTCCTGGTGATAGTTTACCCCTTTTTCGGACCAGGGGGCACTATTTATGAAAAAGGTACACTCCAGCCAATCATGACTAGAGGAGTTCTCCTATGTATTATTTTATACTTTTTTCGAGCCTTGGGGACAAAATTTACGAAAAAATTCCACCCCGGAGTCTTCTTAGTCATTTCAGACTCTCTAAACATGAAACGACAAATGAGTTTTTCTTTCATCGGACTCGTAAAATCAAACGATGAAGGACCCTCTTTTGGGAACGAACCCCTCCTTTCTCAGATTCGTAAAACATATTAGTTTAGACTTGTCTGAAGGACGAGCTATATCAAGCATTTGTTGCCCTCTTCCATCTTATTAAAAAGCAAAGAGGCACTCATCGATCATGATGGGGAAATTAAGGGAAAGGGAAATTTTTTTGCAATAATGGCAGTTGTTAGTCACCTTTGAACATGGCACTTGTCTGCATTTCATTCAATCAATTGGGTATTCAACTTGTCTCTAAGTCGATCCACTTTCATGAGTCATGTCACTCCTTTGAGTCTCTCAAAGAATGCATTGTCCATTGTTGCAATGTGTTATGCCTCGTCAAGTCAATGTTGCCAAGTCTTCAGTCGTGCCGCCTTATGTTCAAAAGGAAAATTGTGTTGAGAGTTTACACCTATAGTCAAAACAATTTTTTGTGTCAGTTACTTTTGAGTCAGTCCTATGGTTACATCATACTCAAAATTCCAGAATTTTATTCTGAGTTTCGTGTCATCGATGTGGGATTTGTCATGGCCCTCCTTCGATGAGACTATTCCGGTTGACATCAACTCATCATCCAGGAATTAGTCTTAGAAACCAAATTTCGTACCTTGAGGTCTATATGCCTTAATGACAGATTCTCTCTCTCTCTCGACATAGGTTCACATCATTGAAATTTGATCAATAGATTCGACTGAGTGTTCAACATCAAATCATTTATTCACACTCAGAAGATTGTACTAGGGTACCTTGGGAATCATTGACATCAATGGTGATCTCCCTCGCACTTGTTAACGGTTCACATCATTGACTGGTAATCAAGTGGTTTCTACCATGTTCGACATCAAATCATTGTAATCACATGGATAGAATCGTACTTTGTGGAAGATGAAACGAAGACCCTGGGTATCTGTTAAAAGCACTCATTGCTTTCCCTAGGTTGCGATGGAGTATTTTGTATAAGTCCTAGCATGGATCCACATTGTATGTTCATGGCTGTGCTCAGATTTGCATCTATATGACATAGATCTACATTGTATGTTTGGTAGCTATGTCCAAATTTGAGTCTTCTTCGCATGGATCTATGATGTATTTTAGTAGCCATGAATTTTTGTATCTCACATGGATTTGCGTTGTATTGGTCGGTAGCCATGTTGTGATTCAATTGGGACATGTATCAAAATGTGCTACAGAAATTTTGTGATGCTTGAGAAGTTCCGACCATTGGACCTTTACCTCGATACTATACCTTGTTGTTTCAAAGTATATTTCCTATCATTTCCCTCTAGCCATCATACTTTGGGGGGAATCTCTGTTACACTGAAATCTCATCACCATCGTGTTATGAGATAGTTATTCCCTTGTCTGCTCCAATCCCTCAAAGTTTTCCCTAGAGAAATGACAGGAAAAAATATCCCTTTTACAGTTTTTCCTTGTTTTGAGCTGGTAACGCTCTTTCCCCATTGACAGAAAGTGTTACTTAAGTCAGCAACGCTCCTGATACATGAGCAAGAAGTGGTTCCACCACCTCTAGCCTTACTGCAAGAAGCTTTACCCCATTAACACCACCAGTTTGCTTCATTGGAGGAGTGGTGCTCAAGTTTTCAAGGCAAAAAGAGAAACTTCGTGAGGATTCTCGAAGCTTGCCTTCATGGAGCCTCATCCCTATGGTTTAGGAACCACCTAGAGCTCAAGATCCTCCCTTTTTTGCATCATATCTCCACCTCACCCGTGAGATCCTCAACCATAGATATCCTCCCATACCTTTAAATATTGGCTCACCCCCCATGGGAAAAAGGAGGAAGAATTGTGTTGCATACCCAAACTCTGTCAAAATAATTCTTGTGTTATTGGAAGCAAGGTGAAGTTAGAGGCAAGGAGCCATTGGAAGGAACTCTCAACACCAAGACATAAAGGTTGTAGTCTCTCCAATAATTTCTAATAAAGAATGTTTTCTCTTTCCCATATATCTTGTATCATTTGTATGTATTGCTTGACTCCTTTAATATCTTGTATGTTATCATTTTCTATTGTTGTATTCTATATTTGTAGGTAAACAGAGGGAAAAGCTTCAAGGATAGTGAAGACATCTGTTAATAGAAGAAGCATGGCAGTCCATTCAAGTGTTCAAACAGATCTAGGGAGAGTCTGACATTCTGTGTTACTCATTTGTTCTAGATCTGAACCATTCAAACTAGAGGAACAACTCTTGTCCGCAAGAGGTACATTTTTCCTAGCAACACCATATACATAGGAGATTTGCTTAAAAGATTCCACATGGATGATTGTAAAGCAACACACTTCCCCTTCTTATTTGGAATCAGGTTGGAAGAAGGTGGTTCCGCATCATTGGTTGATAGTACACTCTATAAATAGCTAATTGGTAGCCTAATGTACCTCACCCATTCGAGGCTAGATTTATCTTATGTTGTGAGTGCTATTGCCATATTCATACAGGAGCCACATGAGTTGCATTGGAAAGTAGCAAAGCACATCTTGCATTATGTGAAAGGTACAAAGGAGTTTGGGATCCATTATTCTACTCGTGCACAACTAGATTTGATTGGTTTTACTAATTCAGACTGGGCTGGTGAGAGTACTGATAGGAAATCTACATCAGGATTTTTGTTCATGTTGGTATCTAGACCAATTTGATGGTTAAGCAAGAAACAAGCAGCTCTTTCTCTCTCTTCAGTTGAAGCAGAGTATTGGGGGGTTGTGAATGCAGCTATTCAGGCAGTTTGGCTACATGGGATTCTAATGGAGTTTGTCATTCACACTTCTCCTTTAGTAGACCTCTTTTCTAATAATCAAAGTGCAATCAAGATATCTAGTGATCCAGTATAGAACAGCAGGCCAAGCACATTGAAGTCCATATGCATACATCGAGGAACTAGTGCATGGTAAGGCCATCATTCTGCATTACTACCCTACAAAGGAGCAGATTGCAGACATATTCGCCAATTATTTCACTGAAAATAGATTTTTTTATCCCAAATCTCTTATTGGTGTAAAGGTTTGATTTAGTTGGTGTTCTTGGTTTTCCTGCTCATTTTGAGGTGGGGGGGGGGGGTCCCATGAGGTTTTCCCCATTTCCCCGGTTCATTGAGCAGTTATTTTTGCATTATATTGTATGGGTGACCTTTGCTCTTAGCTTCCAGGGCCTAGGTTGTCCAAGTTAAGATTAAGTGGGGGTGTTAGGATTAATTAATAATCCCCCCTTTGACCACCATAGTCTAATTGTCATTTCCTAGCTTAGGAGTATATTTCCACCTCACTAGTGCCATGGGTGACTCATCTAGGGCCCACCTAACACTTGATGCGCCAGTCTACACAAGTTTAGGAGCTCCAAATTCCAATCCCTATAATTTAGGCTCCCACACTAAGTCACGGGAGTCCATCATCAATTCTCCCTAGTCTGTGTTGAGTTATCCTCAAAAAGGCATCAGTTAGTTCATCTCCAATTAGTCTAGTGCCACTTTTCCCTGATTCAAGCAATTTAGGCACCTTTTCCTGCCTACCTTGTTCATTTAACTAATTGTGAATTATTTACTTGTCTTGAGTTATATTAGTGAGCTCTCAGTGGCGATCTTCTCACATTGAGTTAGCACTGGAGTCAGTCCAAGTTGGTGAATTTGAATCCTATCTGGTGTATTCGAATCCTCCCTATTGTATCATCATTGTATTACACACATGTTAATGATTATGTATGTAATGTTATGAGGACCAATTTTGTCTCTTGGTTGTTCAATTTTCACCATTAATTCCTAATCAATATACACTGAATTGATTCTCTCTCCTACAACCTTCTTTCACAGTGAATTCATTCAGGCCCGAGGATCCTAAGCTTTTCTCAATTAAATAACATATATGGAAATCCACTACAATAAGAGGTATCCATTCAAATTGGCTTGATAAATTAACTCATGGAGTGTATCATGTCCCACCTTGGTATTATAAACAATGTGTTTAAAGGGCCTATCTCATTTAGACTCTTTCATTTCAATAAAGTCTTCCTAGGCCTTTGAGGACCCTCTGCAAACTCACAAGTTGGAACTGCCAAGAAGTGAAAGTTATAAATAAGCACTAGTTAGAAGAAGCCCAGGCATGGTTAAATAACAAGTTTCCTTAATATCGTATGTTTTTCCAAGTGGTTTATTGTCTCTAAAAGTATGTAAGACATTATACCTACCTAGATAGAACAAGGTTTTTTAGGGTTGCAGGCCCTTCAAGGAAAAAAATTGTTCAGTTTCATATTTTGGGCTTATGGCCTTTATCTAAATTTTATATTTTTTCCTAACTACTTGTATTCACCACAACCCTCTTTTTAAATACTAATATTATACATTATTGTTACAAAAAAAATAACTATGACTTGCCTCAAAATAATTAAAATCAAAATAGATTGCTTTGCAATCTTACCTTCAATTGCAATGATTGTTTGCCTATTGAACCTCTAATGTTGGATAGATCTAAGAATGTTTTGTGCCACACCTTTCACTATAATACCTTCCTATATGCCATTAATATTCCTCATTTTGTCTTTGTGATGTAGGTAATATTTATACATATGATCCTATCCACAAGGCTGACATTCAGTTTCCCGCATTGACCTTTTTCCCAATGATTAAATTATCTTCGTACAACTTTGAACTAATGGGTTTTGTTAGAAAGAGTTGGGATTGTTTATTTGAAAAAGAGGTTTGAAACCCTTCTTCAATTGATCTTGTTTCTCTCTTCTCCTTCCATGCCTTACGAAAATATGATTTATGTATTCTTATCATACAAGCATTTGTCTTTCTAGAATTCTTATTCAAGTGTTTTAGGTTCATCAAATTGAATCCAATCCTTGTAGTAGTAAGGAAATCCACTAAGAAAATTTGGTATCCACATCTTCTCATCTGTGATGTACTTAAAATACATAAGCAACTCTAATAGCTCACCCTAATATTCCTCCAAGGCCATATTCCCATTTCATAGTACTAGTAAAAAAGATAATTATGCTGAAAGTTATTCCCAAACTACAATCAACCAATCTTCCTTTCACTAATCGTCGTTCAATTCCAATCATAATCCCAACAAATAAAAGCCTTTCTTTGTAGGTTATAATAAAAATCTCGGCATTCATGTTTTATGAGTAATCGTGTTTTTGGAAATATTTCCTCATTTCTAACAACAAATGCCTCAACATTTTGTCTATAATAGTTTTCTCCATTAAATATGTTTGGTTTATCCTTGCACAACTCCCCTTATATGTTGTCTCATTGATGTATTTTCCTATGAATTCTACTAGGAGAATATCCTAGGATACTCAAAAGTTCCTTTGAGCTATATCATTCACTAGTATATTATTTCGATGGTGAAAGATAGTAGGTCATATCCCATCGGGATCTTCTTGAATCTTGAGATATTATACAAGACTACCTTCTTGAGCTACCTATACTCCCTTCACCATCACTAAATCCATGTAAAAGATGCAAGTGTCTCTATATTTGAGTCAATCTTTGGACCAACCTGACATTCATTTAGTCTTACCTCTCATAATCATCCTTTCTCATCTAGTAGACAACTTTTGACCTCAACCCTCAAGATTTTCATGGTTTCCATAAGTCCTTGAAGTTTCTTTGCATGTGTATGACCATTGGGTTATATCTCAACATTTATAAGATTTAGATGCATGCCCATAACATCCTCCTTATGTTGAAAGGGGTCTTGTTTGTTTTCCATGATAACTTCTTTGCCAAATTATCACTAGAATTCCGACCTCCAAATATCTAATGTAGTGTTGTATCTACAACCATTTTCACACAATAAATCTATTAGACAAAATTTTGATTTCAAACAAATTTATATTTTTTAATGATTTTAGAACTTATTCAATTTGATAAAGTTGTTGTTAATTTGTAGGTCCATAGGCTCTATTTTCCCTTGATTGATCTTTCCAAAGGTTGGGTTCTTGATCAAAATTGAGTATACAGTTGGAGTAATTTTATTACCCAATATGGATTGTAAAACATCACTCTATAGTGTGCCCACACACCTCCCTTAACAATTGGGGCACGTATTCAAAATTCCTTCATCCATGCTTGACCTAGGTTCAACAATAGTGCATAGAATTGGCTTGGGAAGTAAGCAATAATAATTATTTATGCATGACAATGCAAGCTCACAACAAAAGAAGACTAAACATGCATAAATACATGATACATCATAATGAAATGCACATGTGTAATATTGTATGTAATGCATATGCCATTATTCCTCAAATATGAGCTATTAACCAATACTCAACCATTTCCCATTCTAGACCAAAGTCCATGCAATAATAAGTTTCAAGGATGAGATCATAACATTTTTAAACAATCTCACATATTTCATAATCTAAGTATTTAATAAATGCGCATGCACCATTTTTCTCAATTATTTACCGAATCTATGATGTATGTAACAAATTTATGCCTAATTCACAAACATTACTTTCCAACTCCTATTGTGCTCAGATTACTCGTTAATAAAATGCACATCGGGAATAAATAACAGGTAGAAGAATAATGATTTATATTTTCTATGAAATTTATCCATCAAATAGCTACAAATTTTTTTTTGCTAACCATATGCATCTGCTACTGATTCGACCCCTAAGTTAGGCTACATAACCACAAGGCTAAATGTTTAGTTGCAAGTTCTAAGTTCTAATGCACAACCCATCTCGTAGTGATTACACAGGGAAATCCTTGTAATCAACCTCACCTTTTCATATCGGAACTCCTCGAGGCATACCAATCCACCTTCAACCATCTACCACTTTTCCTCTCATCCTATACAACACCAAGAAAGTAACCCCTCTTCTCTAAAGCACAGTCTCTAGGGAAATCCTTTCCCTCTAGAGTAGGGAAGGGGATATCTTATGTTGGTTGCATATGGGTTTCCTATATAGGTATTAATTGGCTTTAAATATGGTTAAATTTGGTATAAGAACAAGCTTTGATATCCCACTCTCCTTTCTCATTTATAACCATTTATGATCCTATAGCAACATCTGGTAATTGTAGGTAATTGTAGGTAATTGTTGGTAAATTCAAATAATTGTAATTATGGTAAAGTTACTGGGTGGAAAAATGAAGAAGGAATAATAAGCTTCAATGAGGAAATTGAGGCTCAAGTGCTCCCAATAATTCACGAGACCATGTGCCCCCATAAAAATCCATTATATGTCATGTTGACATCTAAATGTAAGGCTAGAAAGGATTCTAAATAATCATGGGAAATAATGTGGAGTGCATAAGAAAGAGACACTTGGCAACAATAAAATAGCATTATTCCTCAACTTAACCCCTTTCTTTTCATTTGTGGACTCATATCCCCCATGGTGCTCACTTGAAAACATTTGGCAGTTTTAGAATTGTTTTGTGTACTTATTTACACCACAAAATACACCATGGTTATGTGTACATGCCAAGTGAGTAGTCAATAACCTACCATGCTTAAAATACAACATAATTTTAGGCATCAAAATAAGTCATCATCATAAATGAATTTTTTATCAAGTATAATTTGGGGTCAAAACTAGGGCATTACACGTTCCAAGTGTTTATTCCTTGTTTTATACTTGATGATATATGGATAGTAAATCTAGTTTGGTAAAGTACATTGCATGTTGTAGTTGATCTAACAAGAAAATAATCTTGGGTAAAGTGTACCAATGCTTGAGAGCGATCTTATTGAGGGATTTGTAGTTGTTGCACATTATCCAAGTTCCATCCTTCTTTGACACTAAAATAATAAGGGGACCACATGGTGAGGAACTTGGTTTTATGACTCCTTTCTTAAAGAACTCTTGCAAATGCTTCTTAATCTCATATAAATGGATTGTCTGTGTTTTCCAATGTTTAGGAAAGGAGAATATGGTAGTATTATATCTCAAGCTCCTGGAAAACTTTCATGTATACTGTAAAAGCTCTTCCAACTATCACTTTTATTCTTTTGTGCATTTTTTCAAGGATGTCTTCACATCTACTAACTCATTGTCTTTATATCTCTTCTCCAAAAAAGAACTACACACTTCTTACCCGAGTTGATCAATATCTTAGCTCGGTTTCCATTCACTAGAGATATCTTAGCCTTCCTACTTGTGTTGATGGTATAAAAATATTTACCATCCTTGACCAAGAGGCATTGGTTTTCCCTTAATATGAAGATGGAATCCTCAAATACATGTAAGGGATACCAAAAATTACATCACAGACACTGAAAAGTACTACGTCAACTTCTATTTCATCAATAAAAAGTTCAATAGTGGCAAATCTAAGCTCATGTTGCTTGGAAAATTTAAATCTACATCCTTATTCACCAAACCTAAGGTTACAAATGAGGGTGATCATGTGTCTCTAAACCAATCTCACTTTCCATGTCCTTTGCAATGCAGTTGGCATGTGAACCAAAATCAAATAATGTGTCAACCTTGTTTTCTTAGTCTAAATATTGATATGGAATAACTTCATCATCTCCATTCCTCTTTACGGTGAAGGTGACTCAAGCTCACCTCCTTTAACATTGTTGTGTAGACAATTTTCTTGTCCACATCCAAGATTCTTTCTATTCAATCCCGACTTACACTTGAATATTTTTCTTCTTGCATTGCCCTTGCTCGCAATTCTTAGGATTTAACTAGATCTTGATGCAATTTCCAACATTTTTCTTTCTTGTGACCATATTTGTTGTAATGGTCATGGTGGTTGTTAGGGTCCTTTCACACATGTGCAATGTCAAAATATTCTTATTTTCCCCTTATTATTCGTACCCTTATTAGAAGCTCCATGTTGGTTTGATTACTTTTACCCAGTTGGAATCCCCTTTTTCTCGTCAGATTCAATGCACTAGGCTTGCACATAGCCCTCATATATGGATTGGGCTTGAATACCATAACATGCTTTCTTATGTAATTGTGAAAATTTTCCCAGGTACTTGATGAGCTCATTAAGGTTCTTGGAATTTGTCCCTAGTTGAAAGGCTTTCTTTCGGAACTCTATAGTGTACTATTGTACACTTTATCCTTGCCATTATTGGATGTAATAGTACCACATATTCTTTGGTCCTATCCATACTCGATATGCTAAAAATAGGACTTGAGGAGCCATTTGAATACCTCCCACCTAGTTACTAGTGGGTCTTCCCCTAGCTTAAGGGCCTTTGTGTAGATTTTCATTAGGTTTTTGCATGACCTTATAGCTTGAGTATGGGAAAATCTATTTCTACTCCTCTCATACATTATGCACACTAGAATATACTTATCACTACTAGAGCCAATGATTAAACTTAACAATGTCTACCTCACCTTCATAGGGATTGATATCAACGTTCACTTCCACTTTAAACATGTTGAGAGATTGATACTGGAGTTCTCCTTTTCAATATTTAGTTCTTCCTTCTCTTTCATTAGCTCCACATGATACTATGGCTTCTCATGAGTTTTGAGTAAATACAAGAAGGGGTTGATCTTTTCTTAAGAGTGAACATGATTAAGGCCACACTCTTGGAAATGCTAGCCATTTGAGCTTCCAAACTTGTTTTTTTTTTTTAACAAGAACGATTATGGAGTTTATTAAAAATCAGCAGTAAATTGCTGTAAAGAGATACATAATAGAATTCACCTCGCTACCTCTTCAAACATTCACTATCCATCCGAGGATCTAAGGAGGAATATCAATGTGAACAACCGAGTTAACTAATAATCCATTAAGCTCCACATCTATGGCTTTATTGGCAGCCATGTCCACCAAGGCGTTGAGATCTCTTAGAATATGAAAGTATCTAATCTTTCGAAACAGCTTGGAAAGGGATCTAGTTCTTCTAGTCAATCTAGCAGTTCTATTATTTTCCCTTATCCTTCCTCCATTCATTGCCTGGATGATAATCCTGGAGTCTCCAAATACCAGAACTTCTTCAACCTTTTTAACCAGCAATTGATTTAGGCCTTGCCAAAGCCCGTAGGCCTCTGCAATGTTATTAGTTTCATAACCAATATTCCAACTGTACTCCACCTCGACTTCCCCGTCTGGATTGATGATGACTCCACCCCCTCCGGCCTTCCCTGGGTTCCCTTTGGAGGCCCCGTCAAAGAAGAGCTTAAAAATTTTCCTCTCTTTCAGCCAATTGCCGAATTGAGAGTTGTCCATCCTGATCTCCCACGTCTCCAGTTTCTTAGCAGCTACTAAATTATCAGCCAGGGGTGTGAGATTTTTCATCTTCTCTTTTTCTTTTTCGGTAAGGGTCCCTTTGTTGCTCGGAAGCTTTGAAATATTATTAACCTCCATAACCAATGCCTGAATTTTGACTACTACCTTACAAGTGAGTTGCATTTTATCTTGAAAAATCTTGTAATTCCTTTCGTTCCATAAACACCAGCAAATCAATTTTGGTATTTTAAGCCAGCAACTTCTCACGCCCCTCTTCTCATTCAATTCGCCTGGATACAAATTTTCCCAATTGTTGATGCAGTCATGAATATTCTCCGGCATTCTCTTTAATCTTCCCCAGCTGTCAAGCATGCCCTTCCAGACTGAATTGGCAAATGAACACTGGAAAAACAGGTGCGTTATGGTTTCTTCAGCGTTGGCACACAGGGGGCATCTGAATGGGCCAGCGATCCCCTTCCTTGCCAGGTTCTCTCCCGTCAAAATTTTGCCATGCAGCAGCGTCCATATGAAGTGGTCGATCTTAGGCAGCGTGGAGTTGGACCAATTATAGTTCCAGATTTTGGGATTGCCAAGAACGTTGAAGTTGGCTGAAAAACGCAGGTATCCTTCAGAGGCAGTGTAATTGCCTGAACGTTCTCCCCATCCTCGCTTATCCCTTTGATTTTGGCTTAGAGGGGCGATTCCAACCAGATGTTCAAGGAGCTGAGATTTCTCTGCATCAAAATCATCAGACAATTCCGGCAGATTCCAGCCGATCCAGCGTTTGCTCGCAGAGTTTCCCCACTTGGAGATGTCCCAGTACGTTGTCATTCCCAGCGCGTCCATTCTTTGCTGCAGATGAGGAAGCTGTGGAGGAGTCTTGCCCAGAACAGAGTCATGCCAAATTTTAATGCGTTTTCCGTTGCCGGGGACCCAGTACAGGCCATCAATAAATTGGGGCAGCGCCTTGAGACAAATTTTGTGAATAGTGGATCCATTCTGGTTCCTAAGGACACCTTCCAGGCATCTGAGCCGGTTGCCCCTGAAATATTTAGCTTTCAGAGCTTGGCTGGACCAAGAGGGCTTGGGAACTAGCAGAGTCCAGATCAGCTTGGCTCCCATAGCCAAATTTTGGGTCCTGAGATCTCTGATATGGAGACCTCCCTCAGACTTAGTTCGTTTAATAATTTTCCAGCTTACCAACGCAAATTTCTTGCTTCCACCAGTGCTGCCCCCCTGCCAGAGAAAGGACCTTATCAGTCCTTCAATTTGATTAATGGTTTTGGCCGGGGCAAGAAGAAGAGAGCTTTGATAGATCAAGAAGCTGTTCAAGACAGCCTTGATTAAGACAAATTTCCCAGCCAAGTTTAACCAGGTTGATCCCTAGCCTTGGATTTTGCTTTTAATTTTCTCCACCACCGGGTTCCAGGCCGAGCTCTTGGCCTTGATTTTGAATATGGGGACCCCCAGATAGTTGAAGGACTCCCAGTCAGTGACTCCGCCAATGTTGAGGCTCCGGGAGATATCTGACATTTCCCTCGGATTGATGTTCCAGCCATAGATCTGGCTTTTCCTGAGGTTAACTTGGCCTCCAGAGGCAAGGCAGTAACGGCTCAGCTCAGTCTTGAAACGTCTGCCAATAATGTTACTAGCACCACCTAGTAAGATCGTGTCATCCGCAAATTGCGCGTGATTAATTTCTTTGATACCTCTAGCTATTTGGATTCCGGGGAGATCCTGGTCAAGCCTGGCAGTCTCTAGCTGAAAGCTAAGAACAGAGGCTTGGATGGCATAAAGGAGCGGGGAGAGTGGGCATCCTTTCCTCAGGCCTCTCGAGGCTTGGAAGAAGGGCCCAGCTCTGCCATTGACAAGTGGGGCAATCCACGGGTTGCTAATACAAGCCCGGACCCAAGAAATAAAGGCAGGGGCGAAGCCAAATTTTTGCATCCCCTGGAAAAGAAATAGATGGCTGACCCTGTCAAAGGCATTGGCCAGATCGATTTTGACCACCATTCCCTTGTCACCGTTCTTCAGGCTGGAGTGTATAGCCTCCTGAACTAGAATGATGTTTTCCCAAATCTTCCTGCCTTTTACAAATCCTCCTTGATTCTCCGGGATCAGTCTCAGAAGTATGTACTTGAGTCTGCTTGCCATGACCTTAGTGATGATTTTATAGCCTATATTGCACAAAGAAATAGGCCTGAACCTGTCAAAGTTTTTGGCCTCCTTCTCTTTGGGAATTAAGGCCAGAAATGCCGAATTGGTGCTTCCGCCAATTTTACTGCATCTCTGGGACTTTCGGACCATTTTAATTAAGTCTTTCTTGATGATGTTCCAGCACAGTTTGACAAATGTGGCGTTAAATCCATCAGGTCCCGGAGCCCTGTCATCCTTCATTCCATCAATAGCTCTCTTAATCTCCTCCATCGAAATAGCATGGGTAAGTGAATCATTATCGCTGGTTTTAATGGAGCTGGGAATGAGGTTCAGGATTTCAGCGTCCTCCTCAGCAGGCTGGGCCGTGTAGAGTTCACTGAAATATCTGGAAGCTTCAGTTTTAATTTCATCATGGCTGGTTATAACGCGGTCTTGGATATGGATCTCTTTCACATGATTGTAATTGACTCTGGCAGCGGCCTGCTTGTGAAAATATCTGGTGTTTTTGTCCCCATCAACCAACCAATCACATCTGGCCTTAATCTTCCACCAGTCAGATTCGATTTTGCAGGCTTGGTGAAGATTAGCATGAAGAACGGCTTCATCAATGAGATCTTTGGCAGTCACGTCCTTGGCCTCCAGCGCAGCCTGGTGGACTTCGAGATCCTTCTCTGCATGATATTTCTGGTCTGAAGGAGAGGGTATGGTTTTGGCCCAGCGCTTAAGGCAGATTTTCAATCTTTTTAACTTTTCCTCCCATACGTAGAAGGCAGAGCCATTGACTGGTGGGGACCACAAATTGGTTACAATTTGGAGGAAGTCAGAGTGCTTTGCCCAGAGTGGATTAAACTTGAAAGGGATTGGGCCCCAATTCTTGATAACAGCCATCTCAAGGAGAATGGGCCTATGATCTGAGACTCCAAAGGGCAGAATTGTGGAGGAAATATTCATCCCCAGCAGGAGGAAGGAGTCCTGAACTAGAAATCTGTCGAGTCTTGCGGCAATATGACCAGGCCCTACTCTTTTATTGTTCCAGGTATACTTTCCAGCCGCAGGTTTAACGTCCATGAGATCCCAATCTGGGATGATTTCATCAACCGTCTCCCTGATGGGGTTCCGGACCAAGGATCCTCCTCTCTTTTCCTCAGGACTTAAAGTGACATTCAGATCGCCTGCAATTATTATGTTACCATGCAGATTACTCTTCTCCTTATGCAAGAGGTCCCAGCAGGAGTGTTTCTCTGCTGCGGAATTGGGAGCATAGATGTTGAAGATACTTACCAGAGAGTTTGAGGCTTTCTGCCTAAGCTGGGTAAGGATCGAATGGTTGCTGTTCTTGATACCAACCGTATCAAATTCTTTGTCATTCCAAAGGGTTCCGATGCCGCCAGAAGCCCCTCTTGAGCTTATTGCAGCTTTTCCTTTGCCTTTCCAAAATTTTTGGCTGACTTGGAGGAAGTCGGCTTCCTCCATCTTCGTCTCCTGGATCAGGAAGATGTCCGGCTTATGTAAAGAAGATAGATCTAACATTGCTTCTTCTTTGATTTTAGACCCCAGACCTCTACAGTTCCAGGAGAGGACCCGCATTACTTACTTTTGGGGGGCTTAGGCATCCCTTTCTGGGCATGCCCTTGCTGCCGGGTGTTCCTA
>LPNX011189805.1:397329-420609 GCA_001517045.1 Pseudotsuga menziesii | reverse complement strand
TTAGCTCCCTTCCCGGATTGTTGTTTGGATTTAGATCTAGACACCTTTTGCCATCCCTCTGCCTTATCCTGCTGGTTCTCAGGTTTTTTTGGGCAGTTGCAGATAAAATTCCCATACTCATGGCATCCTCTGCACTTGAAGGGCAATTGTTCATAATCAAGTTTTTGGAAATGGGACCAGCTTCCCACGGTTAACTTGATGGCTTCCGGGAGACCAGCTTCTAGTTCGACCTCGACGCAGATTCGAGCACAAGCGTATTGATCTTTCGGGCTCGCTGCATCTATGTAATTCCCCAGCGCAGTCCCTATGGCCTGGAGGGATTTAGGGTTCCAGCAATGCATTGGGAGATTGGGCAGCCTGACCCAAACTGGCACTGCTCTTGGCGTGTCAGCCTCAGGATCAAAGTCCGGCGACCACCTGTTGAGGTAAAGACCTTGCGGCCCCATGAAGTAGGGCCCGTTTCGAAAGATCAGCTCTTTATCATCCTTGGATTCGAAGTCGAAGAGAAAAAACCCTCGCCCGACGGAGTAGGAAGCAACATTGTTGGAGATTAGGGGTCTCCAGTTTCTCTGAACCCAGCTGTCCGTTGATTTGGGCGAAGGCCAGAGACCCGTAAATTGACCAATCAGGGCTCGATCTGCAAGGGAAAGAGCTACCCGGATGGTTTCTTCCAGAGGGAGGGCAACCTCCGGCACATCTTCAAGCCTTTTGACAAATTTCGGGAGTTCGGAATTGCCGGATCTCTTGGTGTAAGAAGAGACAAGGCGATCAAATTCAACCAGGTGAGGAGCCTGGTACGGATCTCGATCCTCAGGGATCGGAGAGCCCATCTTAGTCCTCCAGCTTTGCCAGGATGGCCTCCGGCAGCAATCCACGCCACCTTTGGCAGCCCACGTTCCAAATCAGTCTCGATTCAAGCCCAGCTCCTCTGGCAACGAGCAGGTCTCCTCCTCGTGCAGGTCGCTCCA
Source organism: Pseudotsuga menziesii (assembly GCA_001517045.1). Classification (NCBI taxonomy): domain Eukaryota; kingdom Viridiplantae; phylum Streptophyta; class Pinopsida; order Pinales; family Pinaceae; genus Pseudotsuga; species Pseudotsuga menziesii. Next base: position 419,641 of record LPNX011189805.1, on the reverse strand, counting down.
GGGATGAAGCTCGAGCAGATCGCTCAGATCGCTGGTCTCCTCGCAGCAAGCTCACCTCGTGCCTAGATTGTGTCACTCTTTTCAAAGTCATAATCATATGTTGATGTTCGAGCTTCCAAACTTGTTAATATTAACTCTTCTTTGTCAATGGGTCCTTCCTAACACTCATCCTCCATTTTTCAAGTTATGGTTGCTTCTTAACCCTTCTCATGGTGATCTTGATATACAAATGGTTCAAATATCCCTTAGATCTAGACATTCTAAGCAAGCTGAGAATAAATTGTGCTCAAACCACACGAAACGCCCAAACAATTTTTTTTTATACTGACTTGGATATTTTAACGGTTGATTCACCAAAATAAATCTGAAAGTTACAACTACTAAAATGAGCCTATGCTTGACTACATGATTATCTTTTTATATATTTAGTGTTTTAATAGAAATAACACCCACGAGGGCCATATCTTGTAATCGTTGCAATGCCACAGGTTCCTTCACTTGTATGTAGGTTGCGGGAAAACCCAACAAAAAATAAAGTATTGCACCTTTTATCTTTTATATGATGGAGCTTACCATATAGATTACAAAGCAAGCTTACTTAAAAGCTATGAGATATAATGGCATTCTATAGATTGTTTCTATCTATTTCTCTCTATATCCCTCTCCTTCCTTAGCTTTAAGTATATCCCACACACTCATTGCTCTAACTATGGAACAACAACATGGTGGTTGAAGAAAGTTAACCCTTTTCCCTCCTACTAGGTTTTTAATAGCTAGGAATATGGTCAGGTTTAGGGTTTTGGAATCCTCTTGGAATATTCATGATGCTTCTAGAATTAACTAGTCACATTCGTGTCACATTCCCACACATTGCTAACTACACATGGGTGAATCATTGTGTATTGCGATGGCTACCACTTGGACCTACAAGGAATACTTGGATAATTCCCTTGTTAGGGCCCATTTTTTTGAATATATACTTTATTTAACTATAATTGTACTATTGTTGGAAATTGTTGACCCACAGAATGCAACAATAACTTATAAAAAAATATGTTCCTTAGGTTTTAGACCCAAAAGTTTCATTTCTTTTAGCCAATATCGGAGGATTTTCAATTATGGTTAATTAGTGTAGTTTCTAGCATTTGACCCAAACTGACCCTTTCTAGGTCCCAAATTCTATCCTACTTATTCTTAAGCATCAATAAAGTCACATCATAACTATGTAGGTCCATTTTGTTTCAAGTACACATTGTATCGAAACACTTTGATTACACTACCCAAAACATTGAATTTGGTGAAAAGTTGACCATGAGGTCAACCACTGAGTCTTATAAAAAGCACTCATTCCTTGAGTTCATGGCACATTCTTGGTAAAGTATTCATTCTTATCATCCCATATTATTCCTAATAGAGTGCACATTCCCCTCCTATGCATATGTTCTTGAAACACTAGAAGAGGACAACCCCATCATAAGTAATTTCATAAGCTCTTCCCTTCTTTTACTTTTCAGTTTTTGTTTCTTATTTGCACTTTAGTTGGTATGCACTTTAAAACTTCCTGTCTTCGCCACCCTATACATGATACATGTGCTAATGGGGGAAATACAATGGCAAAAATTGGACAATGTCATTCAATTCACACATTTTCAATAGTATAGACACTGAGGCATTCATGATGATGGAAGAGTTGCTCCATGACCTTAGATTTCCTTCATCCATTTTTGAAGCCAATGCATTTGTCTTACTTCCTTAATTAGGATTTGCACAACACTTTAATTAGCATTTTGTTTTCATTATTGACATGCATCCTTAGGAATTTCCTTCCTTCCTCCCTCTTTAGTTTATGCACTTTAGCATAATTTGTGTTTTTTTACTATTTTGTGCAACTTTTCCTTTTATTACACATAACACACTTTATGAGTGGGATTGTGTGAATTGACAAGAATGTGTGATACATTCACCATATTTCTTAAAATGATATGAAATGGATCATTATATTATTTTTCATCTATTTGGTACTTTATGTGTGGAAAAATGGAGTTATTGGCTTATAGGGCCCATTTTAAGGACATGCCTTGCTTTGGTGATTTGGACTCCATAAACTTCTGGAGCTCATTTGAGGCCTTTAATGATCAATTTTGGGGTTAAAACTTTTAAAAAAATGTTTTAATCCTCTCCATGTTGTTCTACACATCGAGAGATTTCTAATGACACAAATATCACCTCAATTGGAGTTCGTATGCAAAAGTTACGCCTCTTGCAAATTGACCCATCCTATTGATAACCATGATATTGAGTGGACGCCACTTTAACTCACATTACTCACACATGTGGAGCTAGTCACATGTGGACTTCCAAGAAGATCCTAGAGGGCCAAAACCTTTACCCTAATAAGGAGTTGAGGCATGCAAAAATCCTAACCCTAATCCTTTATGACTATCAAGCCATGTTAAATAATGGTTCACTAGTATCGGAAGAGGCTCCATTCTTATTGTATTGTTTCTTGTTCCATCATTGAGGATAGCATTTGTGAGTGGCATATTGAAGCAACACATAGGAAGTAGAAGGTCTTGTAAAATCTATACAAGCCATAGAGTCCACATCAACTTTATAGTGAGTGCAATTTCTTTGTATTTTCATTTCAAAATAAAGAAGAAAATAACAAGGCATAAGCCTCACCTTCTATACGATATTTTCGCATATTGAGTTTTCCCATTATGCATAGTGTGTTCATTGTGTGGATGGTGTGTTATTTTCTTAGCTTCTTTCATTTCAATTTCAACTTATTTCAATTTTTTGTGTAGAAAGCTAGTAATATTAAGTTTGAAATTTAAAGTAAAATACTACATAATAAGATATTACAAAATATTGTAAGATCTATTGCGACGAACTACTCCATTGAAATACCCATCACAAGTTAAATATGATAAAACAACAAATGAATCACAAACATGAGTTAAGTTAGTATGGACTTTTTCTTTTTTTATTTCCAAGGAGCAACCTTGCAAAAAACTCGTCGAATACTTCCCCATGATTCATCTATGGTAAATAGGGTAAACCATCAACCCTGATTATGAAGCCTAACCCCAAGGGGATCAAGAGAGTCAAACTCATAACTCCCGGCTTTGAGGGTAGAGATATCACGTCTGGTTCATGACCACTTGAGCTAACCCTCAAGGATTGAGTATGAGAAGCTTGATATAAACTAAAGTTTCTCTTTCTTGATTTGTTTGGCTTTGAATTGAATAAAACTAAAATCTTGGTTTCTTGTACCATGCATATGTTAAAATTGTGCATTTATTTGTGACTTTCCCCGATGAAATAATCCAAATTGACATGTTGAGAAAGTTGATCAACTCCTATATATAAAGATTACCCATAACTAATTAATAAAAATTTGCTTTTACATATTCGAGGAGAGAAGCAAAATTCAAATCCCTTATTTGAACAATGTTAATACAAAATGAGAAGTCATAACTACTCTTTGACATCTTGGGTACATATCTCTAGACCGTGGTGGAAGAATCAAGAGTAAAGGGGGCAATATCAAGAGCTATTAATGCTACATTCATTGCATTAATTCTGAAAAAGCGCCACTCCTTTTTCTTTTAATGAATATCAACCCATTTCCCTTTGCATATTGATTTACAAGGTCATGACACAAGTGATTGCCAACAAAATCAATCCAAGACTAGCTAAGTGCCTGTCAAAAAAGAAATTTGGATTCTTAAACAATAGACAAATATTTATTGCCATTGGAGTTACAAAAGAGAGACTCCATTCTATAAAGGTTAAGAAGTTGGGAGCATTGATCTTAAAAATGGACTTGGTCAAGGCCTATGATAAAGTTGATTGGACTCTTATAATTTTAATTCTTCTTTAGACTGGACTAAGCATAGAAGTGCCAGACAAGATCATGGGATGCATAACATTTGTTAACTTTTTCTATACTCATCAATGGTTCACCTTCTAAGTTCTTTAAAAGCTATAGGGGCCTTAGACAAGGATGCCCACTATCTCCCTTGCTTTTCTTGATGGTAGTGGAAGGGATGAGTAGGCTAATTGGTCGGGCTAAGAGGGAAGGAAGATTTAGGGGGGTAATAATATCTTCTAGTCCCTTCCTTTCTCATCTTTTGTTTGTAGATGATGTTCTTCTCTTTGGAATTGGAACTGTAGATGAATGGAGAGCTTACCAGGAGATTATTAAGTTCTTTTGTGATGCTTCGGGAATGGAGATCGGTTCTAATAAATCCATCTTCCTCTGGTATGGGGTTGTTGAGATGGTTTTGGATAAAGTACATGTCTCTTTCCTTTTCCTTTGGAATCCATTGATTTCGGTATTAAGTATCTAGGCTATCTCTTGAAGCCTAACAAGTACCTAAAAGAAGATTGGTTGTGGCTAGTTAAGAAGATAAAAAAGAAAGTGGATAATTGGAGTTATAAATGGTTGTCTCTTATGGGGGGGGTAGGCTGATTTTACTAAAATTGGTTCTAGAGATTATCCCTGATTATTGGCTATCCTTATCCAAAATTCCTAAATTCATACAAGATAGATAATATCCATGTTTATTGGCTACCCTTATCCAAAATTCCAAAATTCATAATAAATAAGATCAGATAGAAAGAGATAATTTTTAATGGGCAAGGAGTAGGAGTAAAGAAGGGGTGCACTTAGTCAGATGGAAAAAAATCTCTTTGCCTAAGAAGTTTAGAGGTTGGGGGTTGAAAACATCTTTTGGTTTGGTTAGGCCTTGGCTATGAAGAGCCTTTGGAGAGGTTTGTCTACGAAAGGGTCGTGGGAAATTGTACAAGCTAAATACTTAAAAAATCAACCAATGATTGATTGGATTAGGAAGGGTTATAAAAAGGGATATGTGGAGTGGTTTGATTGAGGTTTGGGAACCCAAATTCCATGGAAATAAGGGAATGGATGCCAAGTGAGATGGGGGTGGACCCCTTTATTGGTGCATATGGGACATATAAGCTTTCGTATGACACTGTTTGGGCTTTGAAGAATAGGGGCTACCGTTTTTTAAACCAAGTGAAAAGGCTTAATCCTAGGTCATCTGGAAATCAATATTGGTTACTAGATGAGGATCTCAAACTGGATCAAGACTCTGTTGTAGAATGGGACTGCTATATGAAGAGATTAAATCACTGTGGTATCATGCTTTCAGGGCTAGATGATGAAATATCCTAGTCATAGAATGTAGCAACAGGTCATGTAAGCACTAAATTAAGTTATGAGGCTATCACTTTTACTTGTTTAGAATCACATGAAAAATGGTGGCATAAATCATTATGGAAGTGGAACGTCCCTATCAAGCTGAAGTGCTTATGCTGGTTAGCTTTGGAGAATAAGATAATGACTTGGGATCATTTTTTCAAAAAGGAGGATATGGACCAAACTATTGCCCCCTTTGCAAAAGATACGAAGAATATGTGGATCAACTTCTTGTTCACTATTCTATTACCCAACAAGTACGGTTAGAAGTAGCCAAAAGTCTCAATTCAACTTATAGATGGGCACACGACTCTTTAGAAGAAGGTCTAGATCATTGGGGTTCTAGTGACTCTAACCATTTAGATCTACCTTTGTATTCGATTTGGGGGATTTTGAGGCAAAGGAATATGGTCTTATTTGAGAATGCTCAATTTAAAACATTCATGGTAAGTGCATGTATTGTAGGGATGTTCAAATAATATCAAAAGAACACAATGGATAAAACTATTATGATCATTTCTGCTCCCTCCTTCACAAGATCTGTTCCCATGGGGTTCTTTGATGGAGCCTCACAACTGGGGAATTGTGGTTTTGAAATGACTATCAGAGTTAGTGGCAATCTGTAATATCCCCCAAGTAATAAACTTTATTTGTAATATTTTTGAAAGGACTATTTTATTTTTTGTAATGTAATTGACGGACCTGGAATATGCCAATCGGTCCTTAAAGGACAAATGTAACTGAAACATTATGCTTGCAATAAAAATCTGAATGATAGGGACATCCATGTTGAATGAGGAAATTATGCATGCAAGAGTGGGGGACATGAAGAGTCACTCTCGGGGAGGTTACACCAGGCGTGGAAATGCTAGTATGGCTCTAGACCCACTCTGGGGAATCAAGGATGTAATGGTAATAGAAATTCTTGGGGAACTGGTCGTTAGCTGCAAAATACCTAGGCAAAACAAAAACTATAAAGAAGGAAGCATATGCTAGGAGGTGGGACGCCACTGAGTATGTTGGAACATGGAATACTTGCTGTGTGAGCACTCTATGTTAGGAAAGTGATTTCTCACTGGAGAACTGGACTGAGTTTGGTTGTTACCACTCTCGACATGCATAGTTTAGCTCGGGGGTGATTGAGGACAGAGTGATCTATGCCTAATCTACGGTTGGGTGGAACATGGTTGTTCCCTTTTCATTGTGGCTCGTTTACAACCAGGTTTCACCACTGAGGTTTTGTTCCTTCTATTTTATTGAACTCTGGGTATGTGGTTTATGTGCAAATATGTGTTTCATTGTCAAGGAAATGGTAGTTAGTAGCTTCAGTTTCATTGTTGGAAATAATGCTTATGCACTATTGTTTTCATACTTCGTTGCTAGATGATGATGCCTTGTATTAGGGTAAATGGCAACTAAAATTGTGTAATAGTGCTTTGTAAAGAATCACCAGTTTACTGCATGACTTCCTTTGACTGATGAGCGTAGGATGTGTCTGTAGATGTATAATTGTATGCTTTAATGTTGCTAAATGATAAAAGAGTGCCCTTAGTTTCATTGATGAAACGTAGGGTCGATGAATGGGATGTGCTCATATGGTTAGGATTGCATTGGTTCTGTAAATTATTAATGGTATGGAATGCACTTGCTTTGTTTCTTAATCCACTGGAACTCATAGGTTGACCAGTTCCTGGAAAAAGATAATCCTGCTCTAGGTGATCAACTGTGACTTGTTGTGATGATTTTGGGTTTCCTAATGGAGTCATAACGTTAATTATGTAAGAGTTACTTGCACCCTGTATGTTTTCCTTGATTTAACACACCATATATTTATACCCTTTGGGGAGGCTTGATATTTGTTCTGGGTTGAACCATCCCCGACTTAATGTAGTTCATGGATAATACTTATAGTTTTGAGATGAGATTTGTTGCACCCACATCTACACATTTTCTCTATAAGAGTTTAGGCTTGTGAAGGGAAGATTAAGGAAAGGAGAGTTGAGATGAACGAATGGGAAGAGCAAAATATGTAGACGATTTCGCCAAGGAAAGATGCTTAGACTTACGTTTGTTTTTGGTAATGGCGGAAGGGTTAACTCGCAGGCAAAGACTATCGTTGGATGGATTGAGAAATCAGATCAACGACAGAAGTGGATTTCACAACCTCAACATGCATGGATAAACTAAGTTTTTAGATTTACGAAATCTAGTTCACCCTGCATGTTTCGACGATTGAGATGTGATGGTGTTGGAGATCAATGGCAGAAGTGAATTTCGCAACCTCAACATGCACAAATAAATTAAGTTTTCGGATCTGCAAAATCTTGTACACCCCGCATGTTTCGACGACTGAGATTGATGATGTTGGAGATCAACGACAGGAGTGGATTTCGCAACCTCAACATGCATAGATAAATAAACTTTCCAGACTTGCGAAATCCGATAGGCCTGGTGAAGATGAACGATGAAGTTCAACCAAGGATTTAGATCTATGGTGGAGGTTCATTTCACACTGTCAACAAGCGCGGGTAAGTAAAATTTCTAGATCTACGAAATCCAGTAGACCTAGCGAGGATGAATGGTGGAGATCTGAACCGTAAGATTGATGGTTGAGAATTGACCCCGCAAGAATCAACGGTGTGGAAAGCGAATGGGTAAAGGAATTGTGTTTCAGGACTTCCACTACCCAAAGTCAAAAGTCAGAAGTCGAAAATCCTAACGTAAGTGTTAAGTTTTCGATTTCCGCAGCGGAAGGCAGAAAGGTAGAAGGTGGAAGGCGAAAGTGTGGATAAATGAATCCATCACGTGTTAAGTTTCCCGATTTCTGCAGTCCACAGTGGAAGGTGGAAGGCAGAAGTGTGGATGAACGATTCCGTCACATGTTAAGTTTTCCAATTTCTGTAGTCCGCAACGGAAGGTGGAAGTGTGGATGAATGATTTCGTCACTTGTTAAGTTTTCGATTTCTGTAGTCCGCAGCGGAAGGCGGAAAGACGAAATGTGGAAGGCTGAAATGTGGATAAGTGATTTCGTCGCATGTTAGGTTTCCGATGTCTGTAGTCCACAACGGAAGGCAGAAAGGCGAAAAGGTGGATGAATGATTCCGTTCGATGTAGGTTTCCGATTCCCGAAGTCTGCAGCGGGAGGTGAAAAGGCGGAATGCGGAAAGCGAAAGTCAAAAAGTTAGTTTCAGTGCAGAAATGACCTTTATGGTTGCAAAAGTGGATTTAATTGCGGAAGGATGAATTTCCTTGCGGAAATTAATGTTGGTTATTTTTTTTTAAAGCTTAAGGTTGAAGGTTTATGAAGGTTATAGCCAAAATTCACGTGAAAGAAATTATATATATATATATATATTCCAAAAGGAAAATATCTGCCATTCTAAATAAAGAATGGCTGTAAACTGTTCATGCAAAACTTTCATTACAGAAGACTCAAAATCTTCTCTTCATCATACATATCAACATAAGTTCCAAAATTACAAAATTGCAAACAACCACCCTATTATACAACAATCTGTGTTTAATCCATCATTTCGTGTTCTTTGTCCTTTATACATCTTCTGTTACAAATTTGATTTTAATTCTTTGTAGTTTCCTCTGTTTCCAGCTTGCCTGGCTCCAGTAGGAGTGCTAGCTTGGACAATCTGTCAGCTTCCGTGTTCAACTCCCTGTAAATGTGAGATATCATGAGGCTTGAGAATGATTCCAACAGTCTTCTTATTGCATTCAGTAGCTGCTGCAAGTGTGTTGCGTTGATTTGGATCTTTCTATTAACCCTATCTACCACCATCTTGGAGTCCCCAAAGACTTGTAGTTGAGATATGTTGTTTTTTAATGCTAATTCCAGAACCATGTGCAATGCTGCAAGTTTGGCCTTATTGTTTGTACAGTGCCTAGGTGCAAATTTTGCTTGGATCTTATGGACCCATGAGAGATAGAATACTCCTCCTGAACCTCCCAATGGGAGGTCCCCTTGACTTGCTCCGTAAAAAAGAGCCCATGGAATTCCTCTGTTTATTTCTGGAGGAACTAGTACTTTGGTGTATATATATATATATATGCATTTTTACAGACTATATGGGTATGTTACACAATCACAGGTTTATCTTATGGATGGGTTGCGGTGATGGTACTAATACTAGAGCTAAGCTAATGGCACTTTGGGGAGTGCTCTATTTTTCTTATTATAAAGGAATGTTGTCCCTCCAGGTGATAGGCAATTCCATGGTGATTATTGATTGGGTGACAATGAAGTCAAATCTTTAGGTGGTTATTTTGGTTCAATGGATGCACAGGATCAGGGAGCTTCGGGCCAAGTTTAATTTTTTAAATTACAAGCACATATTTAGGGAGTTCAATTTTGAAGCAGATTTTTTGTCCAAAAAAGCAATTGGGTTGTCGAAGAGCCAATTGCACTATGAAGAAGTCAAAGACAAACATGTGATATCAAAGGGATCTCTACATGCATACTAGTCTGAAACAATCCTACATGTGATATCAAAGGGATATCAAAGGGATCTCTACATGCATATGGGCAGGGAATAGGAATAAATAAGGGGTGCACTTAGTTAGATGGAAACAATCCTCTTTGCCTAAGAAGTTTAGGGGTTGGGGGCTGAAAAATATCTTTTGGTTTGGTTAGGCCTTGGCTATGAAGAGCCTCTGGAGAGGTTTGTCTGGGAAAGGGTCGTGGAGTGAAATTATACAAGCTAAATACTTAAAAAATAAACCAATGATTGATTGGATTAGGAAGGGTTGCAAAAAGGGTTATGTGGCTTCTAACATGTGGAGTGGTTTGATTGAGGTCTGGGAACCTGAATTCCATGGAAAGAGGGGAATGGATGCCAAGTGAGACTGGGGGTGGACCCTTTTATTGGTGCATATGGGAGATATAAGGTTTCATATGACACTGTTTGGGCTTTGAAGAATAGGGGCTACCGTTTTTTAAACCGAGTGAAAAGGCTTAATCTTGGGTCATTTGGAAATCAATATTGATTACTAGATGAGAATCTCAGACTGGATCAAGACTCTGTTGTAGAATGCGACTGCTATATTAAGAGATTAAATCACTGTGATATCAGGACTTTAGGGCTAGATGATGAAATAACCTAGTCATAGAATGTAGCAATAGGTCATGTAAGCACTAGTTTAGCTTACGAGGCCATCACTTTTACTTGTTTATAATCACATGCGAAATGGTAGCATAAATAGTTATGGAAGTGGAACGCCCCTATCAAGCCGAAGTGCTTATGATGGCTAGATTTGGAGAATAAGATAATGACTTGGGATAATTTTTACAAAAAAGGAGGATATAGACCAAACTATTATCCCCTTTGCAAAAGATATCAATAATTTGTGGATCACCTTCTTGTTCACTGTTCTATTACCCAACAAGTATGGTTGTAAGTAGCTAAAAGTCTCATGGCTCTTTAGAAGAAAGTCTAGATCAATGGGGTTCTAATGACTCTAACCGCTTAGATCTTCCTTTGTATTTCATTTGGGGGATTTGGAGGCAAAGGAATATGGTCTTGTTTGAGAATGCTCAGTTTAAAACCTTCTTGGTAAGTGCATGTATTGTAGGGATGGTCAAAGAATATCAAAGGAACACAGTGGATAAAGCTATTATGATCATTTATGCTCCGTCCTTCACAAGATCTATTCCCATTGGGTTCTTTGATGGAACCTCACAACTGGGGCATTGTGGTTTTGGAATGACTATCAGAGTTAATGGCAATCACAGGTTTATCATATGGATGGGTTGTGGTGATGGTACTAATACTAGAGCTGAGCTAATGGCACTTTGGGGAGTGCTCTATTTTGCTTATTATAAAGGAGTGTTGTCCCTCTAGGTGGTAGCGACTCCATGGTGATTATTGATTGGGAAACAAGGAAGTCAAATCTTTAGGAGGCTATTTTGGTTCAATGGATGCACATGATCAGGGAGCTTCGAGCCAAGTTTAATTTTTTAAATTACAAACACATATTTAGGCAGTTCAATTTTGAAGCAGATTTTTTGTCCAAAAAAGCAATTGGGTTGCCGAAGGGCCAATTGCACTATGAAGAGGTCAAAGACAAACATGTGATATCAAAGGGATCTCTACACGCATAGTAGTCTAAAACTATGCGGGTTAATTAGTCCAGTATGGATCATTTTGCTCAGACATTGGTTTTTGTTTTGATAGTTTGTGCTTAAAATTAGACCTTTTTTGATTCCGTGGACAACATCATTTTGGGCAATTGGTAGTGGCTTGGGGCTTTAAAAAGGGTTTTGAAAATTTGATATAATTTCTCCGTGTCTTTTTTCTTTTTACATGTCTGTGAGTCATACAAGACCAAATATGACTTTTATATTGCAAATTATACAAAACCCATTATAACTTTATATTATGGACATTATATAAATAACTCAACTATACATATGATAATAAGTCTCTCCAAATATTATATTCGATTCAACCCTATGAATACTAATTTTATGAATAAGAAAAAACAATTTTTTTCCTTAAAAAAAAATGAGAAGTCATAGCGACGCAATTCTCTCATTCAAATTGGAAAAGCAAAACACAACAATTTCAAATATAGTAGGGTAGCATGGGATGGGACATTATAGTTTCTACCTTAATCAAGTTTGTAATTTTAAAAATATTGTATTAAGTAAATTCAGTGAACCCCTACCGTTTACTTCGAATCACAAGCAAATTTGAGGAAGCGTATACAGAGAGTGCTGCCAAAGAAGACGGAGGAGCAAAAATGTTGCGAAAGCGGATATTTTCCTTTGCATTCGGATTTTCAGCTACAGGCGCTGCCATTGCGCACTTCGTATGGAAGGATTTGTGGTCTAGCCATACGGCCGTTTCATTGCAGGTTCCAAAACTCTTCTTCGGCATGCCATAATTTTGTTTTAAAAAAATACGATAAAACATTTCAGCTCATCATTGATAACCAAATCATTTTATTGTTGCCATGGCTTCCTGAAACGTGCATTGTATTTTCGCAGACACAAGACTATTATAATGCCCTAGAAAGACGAATAGCACTCCTGGAATCCGAAGCAGTGCCCAGGTATTACCTATATATTCCCCTATTTCAACAGATTAATGAATGGACACACCATCGGTTAGGCAATTGATTAAGGAAATTAGCTAGGCATGTGGATTTTGCAAAATTGAGCTCATCCATTTCGGCTTCGGCAGAAATTTGTTGGGCCGAGCGTTCAAAACTTTGAAGTACCGATTTCTTTATTTAGAAGTGTCCTGTTGAAGGAATATGAATTTCGTTTCCTAACCCCAAACATAAATTATAGGGTAACCTTTTGGACCTAAAATGTTCCTTTCCTGCTATTAGAGGTACTGTATCACATCTTATAGCCTTTCTTCCTTTGGCTTAGTAGCCAAGTCTGAGGGGCATATATTCTGCCAGAGTTTCCCGGGATTCGCACCCAGGTCCCAGCTTCATACTTCTTTAATTTTATGAAAGTGCAGCAGATGTCTGATGGCCCTATCCATTGATGAAGGAATATCACTGGGCATTTATTTCTTTCATAGGCAGTTCCGCAGCAGTGAGATTTGGGTAGGGTGTGCTCTAACTGGTGGGCTGGACCGCAACTGGCACGGAATCCTGGTGGGCAGCTTGAAACTCCATGGATCTTACCACTGAACAACCACCCCACTGGCAGCAGGGATCAAGTTCGTTACCGATGGCTTTACCTTTTTCGGTACGGTTTTTTGGAATGTGACTTGTCATTTGCAAGATTGTGAACAATGTTCCCATTTCACAAGCTAGCATTATTGTAGAGATAGTGAACTTGCCTTGTCAAGGAAAGCTTTCTTAATGAAAACTTAAAACCTTGGACTGTTGGAATTTGACCCTTAGTAATATTGATCAATTTAAACTTTGGAAGAGTGCAGCCGAGAGAAGGTTGAGAAATGATACATGTGACTGGGACAATTTTCCTTTCCACTCAACTTATTTGCCCTTTCCTGAACATGCAACTTCAGTCTGTTTTCCTATAAAGAGATTCTTGTTTGTGCTTTCTTTAGCTGCATATACTGTTATTTTTGTGGATATAGTGCCTTTTTTTCTCTACAGTTACTTTTTGAGTTTTCAAGGCTATCCGATATACAATACTCATATAGTAAAATTATTGCCTTGGAGATTAGGTATTTGAGATTTTGATGCTTTATTTTTCATGATAATGTTTATGTTTGATCTTTTCAAGCAACACTTGACCCGGAAACCCATCAATACCTGCCCATATTTCATGGATGGTAAAGGTGGTAAACCATCAGCTCCCTAGCAGAAGCCTAACCCCAAAGGACTCAAGGCTCGAATCTGTGACCTTCCCCTGAACCAAGAGAGTGTGCGCACGTCTTACCAATTGAGCTAACCCTTGGGGCTAATTTTGTAATTCACTTTATTAATAAGGTGACATCATAAAGTCTTATATTTAGCTGTTGAGTCTAATAAAGTGTATTAATACATTAGTGATTTAGATTAATTTCAACTGTACATCTCATTGAGAGAATAGGGTTTCCGGTTTTAGCTAAAGTATATAGGCAAGTCAAGGTAGAGGGTTAAGACACATTTATTATTCACTCAAAGACAATTTGGTCGGGAGGTGAAGTAATTCATTTGTGGAGCAGAGTTAGAACATTGGAGAGGAGCTCGGATCGACAACTAGGTAGATTTTAACGAGTAGGCAACAAGTACAACAAATATGTGCAGTAGATCCATGCAGTTGTACGGATCATCACAAAATTTTGTACCATCGTATGGACAGATCCCCACAATTGCATGGAACAGGTCTGTATAGTCATACAAAGAGTCGTACAACAGGGCAACAGGCTTCAGGCTTTTATTTATTTATTGTTGTGGGCATATTTCCTTAGTAATTGTGTAGATTTTGTGTTGTTTGAGTATACCATACAATTGTAAGTTTTGGCTGCTGTGGAGGTTTCCTTGTAAGCTTTGATCCATTAATGAAAAGCTGATTTGAAGGAGTAAATTTTGTGTGTACTGTGTTTGTGCTTCTGTTGTTCGTATTTTTCAACCATTTGTGTGATTGTTGCATGTTAAAAAATAATTTTTGCTATTGAATAAAATCGAGGTTTGATTTATTTATATAAAGAAACACAGGACAAAAGTCTCCTAGGGTCTTAAAATTCACAATGTATCAGAGCTACTCTAATTCAGAGGATCATAAGAGTAGGTGTTTGTTTGTAGATCAAAGATAGCATTAACTAGCCTTAGGTTTGAGGACAGGTTGGATGGTGCCTTGAATTTTCTATCATAGAAAGTTAGGGTAACTCTTATATTATAAGAGAATAACCTTTGGGATATTGTCAGGATGTGGTAACCTTGTCGATAGATCTATAATTTTTGGCAGCTCAAAAAAAGAAAGAAGTGAGATCTAAGCAAATGATCATGGATGCTATAAAAGATCATTTGATCCCTCACATATTTGAGAAGACGGTGACGAAAGACACGTTTGATGCCTTGGTTAGCCTTTACTAAAGCGAGAACATTAACAGGAAGATGGTATTGCACAACAAACTCAGACTTGTTGAGATGACCAGATCAAATACCATCACCAGTTACCTGATGAAGGTGACACAAATTTCTGACTAGCTTGCATTTGGGGAGGAGGTTGACGAGAAAGAGCTAGTAAATAGGGCACTTAATGGGTCCCCATCTCATTGGGTAACATTTGTCTAGGGTGTTTGTGCCTGGGAAAGACTATATTTAGGAGGAAACTCGAATGGAGTCCAAGGCTAGCATGCAGGGAGGTGACAAGGACCATGCCGTAGTTGGTCAAACAAAGAAGGGCAGAGGTAAAGGACTCAACAGTAGTTTACGTCCAAAACAACTGTCCTCACAGGATTTTGGGGGACAAGAGATTAGAGGAGGCATTCACCGGTGTGAAGCTGGAGGTGAGTCATTTCCGAATCTTTGGTTGTCCAGTTTACATCTGCGTACCAGTCGAGAAGAGGACCAAATGGAGCCTTCCAACAGAAAGGGTTTGTTTGTTGGTTATATTGAGACTTCAGAAGCCAACAAGATCTATATTCCAGGGGAGAGAAAGACAATTGCAAGTAAGGATGTAAAGTTTGAGGAAGACTTTGCATCTAGGAGGTCTCATGAGCCTATTCCAATGTCAGAGGATGAGGAGGGGGAAGTTCTGAAGGTTGAGCTAGGGTCACCAACGATTTCTTGTTTTAGGAAGCAATCTTCAGATCTCCTACTAGTTTTGCCAGGATACCTCGATGGTTCATGCAGACATTGAAGGATTCTTAGGAGAATGTTGAGGCTCCTAGGAGTTCATTTAGGGAGAGTATACCTTCGAAGAAATTTCTAAACTACATGGTGTTGATGAGAACATCATTGATTTCTAGCCTTCCAATTTTTAGGAGGCAACATGTTACCACCTTTCACACACCTGGGGGGGAACGTGGCAGAAATCTTCAGGCCACTCGGTGTGTCCTTGGGGGCAAGTCTCGAGTCAAGGATGTCACCTTGTTCTTGACTCCTTCGTTTAGGCAAACTCTTAACGAAGCCAAGGGGGGTAGACCCTACGAGTTACTAAGGCTGGTTACTTAGATGATGATGGTATTAAATGAGTAAGTTTTTTAGGAGTTTTGACAAATGAATTCGACACAAGATATTTGCAAGATTTGTTATACGACAACAACATTGAAATTAAAACTTGATAAGCAGTAATGCGGAAACATATGATAATATTAATTAGATCAGTGCCAATAATGGAGTCCACAAATGAGATTGCTGTTGAAATACAAATGGGTGTTGCAAGTGCTCTTGGTCAAATTTTAAGTTAATGTATGATGAGTTAATTAAATTAGGCGGGGGGACTCCAGATATACCCAAGGGGTACTTGGAGTATGTCCAAAAGTACAACCGCTATGGCTACCCGCAAGGAATGTGTGGGCTGAATGGAGTCTCTGAGATTGTGTTCATAATACACCCGCTAGGATGTAACAGAGATCGGCGCCTCGAGGTCACTGTCCAGTAGTTCCCACTTCCTTTGGGTATTTTGCCACCGTTTACGGTTTAATCGAGGCGTTGGATTTTCGCATGAGGTGGTTAATTGGGAAGTGAATCCTAATTATTCTAGTCACTCGCGTTGCTTTTGATGCAGCTTGACTGATTGGTCGAACCACAGCCAAGTGCAGAGCACACACACCGGAGTCTTATTTTAGTAAATTTTAAGAGCGTGTTCTTGTTAAAAAAAGACCCTCCAGGAATCTCTTTCGGTCCAAGTGGACCTTAATCGAGAAATCAAGGAAGGGTTAATTTTACCGCTTGCTTGTGAAAAATAACAATGAAAATAGAAACAGAAATACACAACATCGGTTTTCTAATTAGTCCTACCACGATCCTCTTTCACCTTTCGGTTCAATCGGGGATTCGTGGGGTAAGTATTAGTATTACTTTGATTTCAAAATATGGAATAATGAAAAATATTATCAAAGTATACAATCTTGCATGACAAGACTAAGCTAGAGCAAAAAAAAGGAAAAAATGCAAAAAAGTGAAACGGACGCGGATCCCCCCTGGGGGATGGGGAGTGGGCTCGAAAGAGCCCTGCTTGAAGTGATTCTTTTTTATTATTGAGGGTTACAATATTAGCAAACTAATTTGCACTTTGGTCCTTGTTATCTCAGATCCAAAGGCTTACAACAAGCTTAAAAAAGAAGCACAATGGTGGGGGAAGCCTTCGGGAAGCTCCGGTTCGCCCAAGAGTCGGAAAACGGGCAGAGTCTCCTTCTCTTTTTTGTTAAACTTTCTAAAAAATAGCGAGCAATTAAAATCAAATGTGCCCAAAAACACTTTAAAAGTGTTTTGGGTCACCACACTAATTACCGGAAAGAAACTAAGTTAAAAATTGTTAAAAAGGGCTAATTTAGTTTTTCAAAAAAGGAACCAAGGAAAGCAAGGTTTCCTTGGGATCTTGGCTTGCTGTTTTGGCAGCCAATAAGATATGCACTTTTCTTGCAGAATTTGAAACTTTAAAGAACAAAAAAAAGGAAACTACCTTATTAGCAAGCTACAAATTTCCTTTATAATGCTTGCAAAAAATAGGGTAATTTCAGCTAGATCTCTTCAAATATAACTTTGCATGCAAAATAGAGCTAAGATCTAAACTTAGGAAATGATCTTACTAACTAGATCTATATGTGATTTTTCTTAATGAGATAGACCTAATCAATAAGATTCTTAAATAGTAACCAATTTGAAGAGAATTTAAATTTTGAAGGAGGAAGAGGAAAAGAGAAGTGCTTGTTGCTGAAACAGATCTGCAAATGAAACTCGTCAGTGAAGCACCGAGGGGCACAATCTTCGCAATCTTTATTGGAAAACCAGTGGAATCAAACTTGAACCACAACTCTTCCAATCACGACAAACCTGCAAGCTAAACAACAAATCCTGCAAACAAAACTATTAAATCTGAAGGTACATATGAGAAATAGATGACATAGCATGAAAATAATCTTATTTAGCATGCAAATATTAGCCCACTCAAACATATGTAGCAAAATAGGAGTAAGTAAACTTACTTACAATGATCTATTCCTATGATTCCAATAATCATTCAGGCAGACAACAGTTTAATGCAAAAATTGTAAAAATAGCAGTTCACCTCAAAAGCAGCATGATAATGATGATCCACACATGAAAAGTATTCCACAATTTAGCCTCCAAAGCTTCTCTTTATTTCAACAAAAATGATGATCAATACAATATTACACAATAGCAAGCCTTTCTTCCCAGCTCTAACTAGCTTCAAAAGGGGAAAGGCAGCTTTATTTATAGCCAGTCTGGCCAAGAGGGGCGCATGCCTAACTGAAGGAGAGACTGCAGCTGATGGAGAGTTAAGCTGAGCCTGATCTGATGATGAACCAAGTCTAACTGGACTGGAACTGCAAATCGGAGTGGCACCTCACTCAGTGAACTGACCCATCCATCAAACAACTGCCAGATTGATCCCACACGTGTGGAGGAGAGAGAAAAGAGGGCGCAACGCCTAGATCTGCATGAGTCTGTTAAGCTCCTCTTCAACCTTGATCCATGCCTTTAGTCAAGGAATGACAACTCTCGGTCAATCTGAAGCCGATGAGATTGATTTCAATCAAATCGAAGCAAAATCCACTGATTTAGGAATTTGGATTTGTTCCATTATTTAATTAATTTTTAATTAAATTAATTAATATTTGATTTTTTTTTGATTTTCTCACTCGAGTGATGGAAAAATCACTCAAAACTTAGGAAAAGTGGGTTTAAGGGTTTACCGGGTGCTTTGAGTTAGAAAATGAGCACCCCCATGATTGAAACTGACTTTTAACCCCACTTTTATTACAAGACCAATTTTTCCACTTAGACTATTAAAAAATAGCCTAAGTTTTGTGGAAAAATTAGAATTAAAAATTAAAAAAAACAAAACCTAGGGGGGCTTAGCACATGTTCGTATGACTCGACCATAATGCCTAGCATGTTTATACATTGACACACAGACTCTAATAACCTCAATAGGCCCAAATGTCAAGCCGACCACCCCAACTTTGAAGGTATTGAGTGAAAAACTTAGAAATTATCAGTTGTTTATTCAACAACCAATAATAACCAAGGGAAAAAACACTCTTGGCTGATCGGATTGACAAATACAGTCCAAGAGACCGAGTTATTTACAGACACTACCATGCTAGAACATTTATTACAACTGCCCCAAGGGGGTATGAACATGTGGTAGATAAAAAAAACACTTCCCAGAAGCAAGTCTGAAGGTCTTCTGAAGTCCGAACAAATCATCTTTGTCCAGTTCACCAGGCTCACTTGATAACACCGACTAAGTACAACTTAGGCGGTAACACAACATACTAGCAGGTTGGGAGAGATGCCATTTTGGAGTACGCCTCCGTCATGAAGAATGATGTTTGGGACATTGTACCTAGATTGTAGGAGAAATCTATAGTGTCTTCTAGATGGCTTACAAGATCAAGCATGCAACATATGTTAGCATAGACACGTATAAAGCGAGGTTTGTGGCGAGAGGGTCCTCCTAGAAAGAGGGAGTGGACTATGAGGAAACTTTTGCTCTAGTTGCTAGATACACTTCCGTTAGAGCAGTGATGTCTTTAATCTCCATTATGAGATGGAGGATACATTAGATGGATGTGAAGAAATCTTTTCTCAATGGGATAATTGATAAAGAAGTGTACATTGAGCAACCTCAGGGCTTTGAGGTCAATGTGAAGGAGTCCCATGTGTGCAGGCTAAAAAAGGCCTTATATGTACTCAAGCAGGCACTACAAATATGGTATTCTATGATCAATGGATACTTGTAGAGTATGGGTTTCACTAAAAGCGAAGTAGATTCCCACTTATTTTTCATATTTGTTGAGGTTGATTTGCTCATTTTGGTATTATATGTAGATGACTTGTTTCTTACAGATTAAAAAAAGCTCATCGCAGAGTGCAAGGTAGATACGCCAATTGAGTTCGAGATGAAGGACATTGGCATGTTGCATTGCTTCTTGGGGTTGGAGGTTTGGTAGAGGCCAAGGTAGATTTTTCTTGGACAGGGTAAGTATGTAATCGAGGTCTTGAAGAGATTTTAGATGGAGGATTGCAAACCCATGGCCATGCCTATGATCACTAATCTAAAGAAGGTCACTACTTCGAATTTAGATATGGTGGATCCCACGTTGTATAGGCAATTGATAGGTTCCTTGATGTATCTAGTGAACACTAGGCCTTATATATGTTTTGCAGTGAACACCTTGAGCGTTCATGGTGGATTCGAGGCAAGAGCATTGGGTAGTAGAAAATTAGGTGCTTTGATATTTGAGGGGCACAATGGAGTATGTACTGAGATGTCTTGGAGATGGTGATGTGAAGCTGCAGAGATATACATACTCAGATTGGGTGGGCAGTGCATCAAACAAGAAGAGCAACTCAAGGTGTTGCTTCAACTTGGGATCAGTGATGATATCCTTGTTCAGTCAAAAGTAGACTTTCGTGGCACTCAACTCAGTAGAGGCAGAGTATATGGCAATGAGTACAACTAGTTGTGAGGCCATCTGGCTTCGCAAGTTGCTAGTAGGTTTATTTGATCAGGAGTTGGATCCCATGGTGATTTGCTGTGATAATCAGAGTTGTATCAAGCTTTGAGAGAATCCATTTTTTCATGATAGATCCAAGCACATTGAGATTAAATATCACTTCATTTGAGACATGATTCAGAAGGGAGCAATGAAACTTTAGTATGTATTCACAGACTAGCAGGTTATTGATATTCTAACCAAACCCTTAGCAAAAGGGAAGTTTGAAGCATTCAAGGAAAACTTGGATTGGCGTAGAATTCAACCCTTGCTAAGAGGGAGTATTGATGTTTGTAGCTCAGACAAGAGCTTCGACATAGGTTTAGTGTCAAATGTGCTGAAGTCATTTAAGTCAAATCTATTTTGTAATTCACTTTATTAGTAAAGTGAAAGTTTTATATTTAGCTGTTGAGTCTAATAAAGTGTATTTTAATACATTAGTTAGTGATTTAGACTAATCTCAACCGTATATCCCATTGAGAGATTAGGGTTTCAATTAAAGTATAAAAGCAAGTCAAGGTAGAGGGTTAAGACACATTCATTATTCACTCAAAGATAGTTTGGTCGGGAGATGAAGTAGAGTTAGAGCATTGGAGAGGAGCCCAGATCAACAACCAGACATATTTTAGTGAGCAAGCAATAGGTATAGGAGATCAACACAATGGTATAGATCAATATAGTAGATCTGTACAGACCGTACCGATCAATATAGTAGATTTGTACATGCAATACATAATTCTGTACTATTGTACAGGCAGATCTGTACAGCCGTACGAACATGCTTGTGTACACACAACAGGGCAGCAAGCTTCAGGCTGTTCTCTTGATTTATGTAGGAAGATTTCTTCAGTAGTGGTGGTGTTTTTGCTTTGTTTGAGTGTACCGTGCAACTATAAGTTTTGGCAACTGTGGAAGCCTCCTTGTAAGCATATTAGCAAGATTGAGCCATATTGACACCTCCTATTCGGAAATTTGGCCTATCTTTAAAATTTGACGAATATTCGACATATTTCAGTTAAAACAGAGCAAGACAAAAAACAAAGCAGCAAGTTAAAACAGAGCACATTTAGGAAAACAGAACTGATACGGAGAGTAACACTCGATCCGTTTATATAACAGAAATCATACACAAAACAGTTTCAACAACCACCGCAGAAATAGGATCTGCGTTAAGTGAACTACCGTTCAACTAACAGAGTCATAAATTCTCCATTATTTCAAGTCTTCCCCTTAATGGAGAATGGATTAACAGCTACACCTAACATTTCCCTAAACAATTCAAATTTGATCTTTCCGAGAGGCTTTGTGAAAATGTCAGCAGTATTTTCACAAGTATTACAATATATGAGATCTATTTCATTGGATTGTAGCTTCTCTCTAACAAAATGATACTGAGCATCAACATGTTTTGTCTTTGCATGAAAGATCAGATTATTTGCCAACTTGATTGTACTTTGGTTATCACATTTGATTACTGTAGGTTCCTTTTGTTCTTTTCCGACATCTTGAAGAAGTCTTCTCAGCCAAACAGCTTCACAGGTCGCTGCACACAGGGCTTTGTATTTTGCTTCAGTAGAGGACAGAGATACAATAGGCTGCTTTTTACTGCTCAGTGAAACAATTCCGGATCCTATGCTAAATGCATATCCAGTGGTTGATCTTCGATCATCCGGATTCCTAGCCCAATCAGAATCTGAATAACCTGTCAACTCAACAACATAAGCATCAGTATATTTAATACCAAAGTCAAGTGTTCCTTTTAGATACCTGAGTACCGTCTTTGCTGCATTCCAATGGCTTTCTTGAGGTTTTGCCATAAACTGACTTAGCACACTCACAGAATATGCAATGTCAGGTCTAGTTGTGGTGAGATAATTCAAACTACCCACCATTTGTCTGTACATTTTAGCATTCACCTCCTTTGAACCATCATCACAAGAGAGTTTCACATTCTGCTGCATGGGAACATGGG
>LPNX011189805.1:368205-396921 GCA_001517045.1 Pseudotsuga menziesii | reverse complement strand
TTTGTACCTTTCAGGAGCTCGAACCTGTCTTGAAGATCTTCTTAGCTGTTGATTACCTTCCTCTTCGCTGTGTGAACTTTTGTCTTCATCACTAGTTGAGGTTGGACTGTTTGTATCACTGAATCCCTCTTGTTGTTGCTGCTGTTCCTGTATGTTTGGCTGTTGTAATATAGTTTGCTGTTCTTGTGTAACCCCTTCATCAAGAACTGGTTCATCAAGAACTTTATGCCATTCCTCATGGCTTTGGTTGCTGTTCTCTGAAATTTCTGTTTCCTGTTCATGGAAGAGTACATCTCTACTTGCAAATACCTTGTGAGTAGAAGGATCAAACAATTTATATGCTTTGAATTGAGAACAGTAACCTATGAAGATACATTTAATGGCTTTAGCATCCAGTTTCTTCCTATTTTCCTTTGGAATATGTGCAAAAGCCGTACACCCAAAAACTTTCAAATTCTGAACTACTGGTTTGAAACCATACAAAGCTTCAAAAGGAGTAATATTATCAAGACTCCTAGTTGGACTTCTATTCTTTAGGTAAACAGCAGTATTTATGGCTTCACCCCAGAAGGTATTTGAGAGACTCTTCACTTTCATCATACTGCGTGCACACTCTACCAGGGTTCTGTTTTTCCTTTCAACAACTCCATTCTGCTGTGGAGTGCTGGGTACTGTAAACTGCTGTACTATTCCATTATCTTTGCAATATTTGATGAAGTCCCCTGATTTATACTCTCCCCCTTGATCTGAACGAAGGATTTTAATGGATTTTTCTGTCTGTTTTTCAACCATGTTTCGGAACTCCTTAATGTACTCAAAAACATCACTCTTTCTTCTAAGAAAGTAAACCCATGTGTATCTTGTGCAATCATCAATAAGTAGCAGAAAATAAAATGCACCTCCTAAGGATCTAGTCTGCATAGGCCCGCAAACATCAGTATGCACAAGATCTAACACATCTCTTTTTTTCTTATCAGGATTAGAAGGAAATTCATTTCTGTGCATCTTTCCTAATGCACATCCTTCACAAGGAATGTTCACATTTTTTAACATGGGAAGTCCTTCAACCATATTATGCTTCAATAATAACAATAAATCTTGATGATTGATGTGGCCATACCTTTGATGCCAAATACTCTCTGTTGGCATGATTGCAGAAGTTAATGCGTAATGCTCTTTACTAGTAACATCAAGCTTGTATAGGCCTCCTACTCTGACTCCCTTAGCAAGAGTTTTGTGTTGGTCCAGTAAGTCCTTCACTATGCAGTAGTTTTTGAAGAATTCAACCTTCAAATTCTGATCTGTAATAGTAGACACAGATATTAGATTTTTCTTTATCCCTGGCACATACACCACATTGCGAATGTGACGAACACTACCATTTGGCAATGTCACTGGAATATCTCCGTATCCCTTGATCTGATAAGCACGGTCATCACCAAGATATATACTAGCACCATTTTGTGTTTCTTTATAGTTAGTATACCACTTCTTATTACAAGTCATATGCACTGATGCTCCGGAGTCAACAAACCAAGCATCAATATCATCAATTTCAGTAGATAAAGCAACATTAGACACAAACAGTCTAAGATCCCTTGAGTCAAAGTTTGGCGTTTTAGAAATCTCATCAGCAATTTCATCTCTAGCCATAAACAGTTTTAGATCATGTGGTGAAGAGTCTTCAGCAAAATGACCTGAATATTTTCTAGGTTGTCTATTCCTAGCCTCATCATTCTTTTTCTTATAACAGTCTTTAATAAGATGTCTAGGTCGACCACAATAAAAACAACTTTTTGACTCATTCCTGTTAGATGGCATACCTTGATTCGGTCTTTGAGGAGCACTACTCTGTGATGACCTGCCTCCTCTGCCTCTTTCTCCTGATCTCCCTCTTGGAGATCTCTTATTTGACCACAATGCCAAACCTGAATCTTGAGGCTTAAAGTTCCCACGCCTCTCTTCTTCTTGCAGCAAAATACCTGTCAGCTCTTCAAAAGTAGGAGGTTTCTCCCTTGCTGCGAGACCTGTTATAAACATATGGTAGTCCTCTAGCATACCATTCAATGTAATTGTTACGAGATCAGTGCTGGAGACCTTTTCTCCTATGTCTCCTAGCTTATCTTTCACTTCTTTGAGACGACCCAAGAAAGAACTAACAGACTCATTTGCATCCATCTTAATGCCTAGCAATTTAGTTTTTAAGAAAAGCAGACGGTTTGTATTGCTAGTTTCATACAGATCTTTAAGTGCTGTCCATGTTTCAACAGAAGTTTTAGCTTCTCTGATATGTGGAATAATACTATCTCTAACAGACATTCGTAACAGTACCTTGGCTTTGTTCTCGCGTTTATCCCAGTCTTGAATTTGTGCTGGTGTTCCACCCGCAGCTGCTACAGGTTTCGCTTCATCTCCATTGGTGATTGTCCAGACACCATAGCCTTCCATCAGGGTTTGCATTTTGAATTTCCAGTTTATGAAATTCGAGCCATCCAATTTGTTGGCCTCATTGAGATAGGTCTCTGCCAATGGATTTGACATCTCGGCAACTCCTTCTTTTCCAGCAGACAAGAGTTGCAGGCAGCGATTTCACCCCAGTGGCAGGCAGCACAGGCCCAGCTCTCCTCACACGGTGTTGGAGCTAAACGCAGAGACTGGATCAACGATCGCTTACGGATGCTACATGACTGCTCTCATTCAGGAATAAAATTTCTCACAATGGCTCTCCCACCGGCGATCTGCGAGTCTTTCCCATCGGCGATCTGTGCTTGTCCACTGCTGATGAAATCGCAGCTCACAAAGTAGAAGGAGTAGTCAACTACTTACTTGCAGTGATCGGCTCCACCATATTCAGTCCACGATCAGCTCGGCGTTCTCTTTCGGCTCCAGCGAGAACAATCTTCACGGCAACTCTCCTTCA
Organism: Pseudotsuga menziesii; assembly: GCA_001517045.1. Taxonomy (NCBI): domain Eukaryota; kingdom Viridiplantae; phylum Streptophyta; class Pinopsida; order Pinales; family Pinaceae; genus Pseudotsuga; species Pseudotsuga menziesii. The sequence continues at coordinate 394,001 of LPNX011189805.1, read as the reverse complement.
ATAAATTCACGGCAGCTCTCCTAATATACTCGTGCAGCAGCTCTCCTTCAATATTCACGGATCAGCTCCTTTGAAGCGCTCAGGTCACGTCTCTCTGCCTTCACATAAACTTGCGATCTGGATCCCATGATTTCCACAGTCTGCTTCTTCTCCACACACTGGCAGCTGGGTGTGTTCCTCCAACCTCAGCTCTGATACCAAGTTAAAACAAAGCAAGACAGAAAACAGAGCAGCAAGTTAAAACAGAGCACATTTAGGAAAACGGAACTGATACGGAGAGTAACACTCGATCCATTTATATAACAGAAATCATACACAAACAGTTTCAACAACCACCACAGAAATAGGATCTGCGTTAAGTGAACTACCGTTCAACTAACAGAGTCATAGATTCTCCATTATTTCAAGTATTTCAGATACGATACATTCAACAAACCCTTCACCAAATTCAACTATGGCCAATTTTAGAATAATGAATATGAGTATACAATTTTTAATTAATTTATGTAATTAATCACTATTCGTTTCTACTATTTACCAAGTTAATCAACTTAAAAGTTTAAGACTTAAGTTTACTTAATTTTCTTTAAAAGTTGAGTCTCACGTCCAAGTTATATGTACTTTTAAAAATATTTATATGATTATTTTTAAAAATATAGATTTCAAAAAGATAATAATGTCACAACAATGTATAAGTGAAGACTAGATCAGATTTTACTATGCATTATTTGTTGTTTTTGTTATTTTTATTTATATATTTTCTTTGAAATTCTAAATGTGGATGATGACATCTTAAACATTGTTATATGGTATGCTATGCTATGTTTCAAATTTGAGATATATTTCAAGTTGTTTTCATGAATAATGAGTATATAAATTTAAAAATTTAAAAATGTATGTTTTTGTATTTATAAGATGTCTACTATTGTAATCTAGCCATACTCGATTTCTTTGTTACGTATTTTTTATGTATCGGATCCGAATCGTATTCGAATTCGTACTCAAATCTTGCTACTATGCTTGTACTCATTGATACATTAATGAAAAGCCGATTTGAAGGAGTAAATTGTGTGTGTACTATGTTTATGCTTCCGCTGTTCGTAGCCATTTGTGTGATTGTTGCATGTTTCAAAATCTATTTCTGCTATTGAATAAATTCGAGATTTGATTTAATTAATTAAAGAAACATAGAACAACAGCAACTAGGGTCTGAAAATTCACAGATAAGTCACCTCTCGAAGATATTTTTCAAATTTATTCCCGAAAATTTGAGGATTATTGAATAAAGACTATTGCTCTGCTTGCTCAAATATTTACTGAACCAATCAACTGAGAGATCCATGTGACTGGGGCAATTCTCCTTTCCACGCAACTTATTTGCCCTTTCCTGAACATGCAGCTTCAGTCAGTGTTCCATTAAAGAGATTATTGTTTGTGCTTCATTTCTGCTTCATCGGCCATTCTTTGTGTGGATATACTGTCTTTTTTTTCTTGCAGTTCTTTTCTTAATTTTTGGGGCTATCCGATATATATAATACTTGTATAATAACACTATTCCCTTGGAGAATCAGTTTTTTAGATTTTAATCCTTTATTTTTCGTGATAAGTCTTCTCTCCATGATATGTTTTAAGTATTCTTCAAAATTTGAGGATTATTGAATAAAGGCTATTGCTCTGCATACCCAACTATTTACTGAACCAATCCATTTCAATTTATATCTTTGAGCACTCCAAGCTTTTCATACATCTATCAGTCAATGGTGACTCTTGATTTTTTTCTTTTTGGAAAATGATACTTATATGAAGAACAACTATGTTACAACCTAGGCTGTTGGGAGCGAGGAACGAAATTTTGAAAAGCTTCCGTTTTAGGAACGTTTTTTATATAATACATATTTTAATATATTTTGATGCATATTTAAAAAAAACATGTAGAATGCCAAATTAGCTATATAAAACATGCAAGCATAGATATAATCATTTAGTACACATATAACATCAATCATCTTGGAGCTATAAGTTATAACATCGTCATCAAATGATCAATCATTAAGAACATCAACCTTCAAGTTTAAACATATAATATTTGCAATCAACAAACTCTAAGAGATAACACCAGCCATGAAATGAAACAGAGCATCATATGCATTACCAAAGAGCTGTAAGATAAAAGCAAAGGTCCTACATTTGAAAACCTACTAGTGGTTGGGGGCGTGGCATCAGTGTTACACGGGGACGCGTCCCGGAGGGTTGGGGACGCGTTTCGGCGTTTCGGGCATCCCGGGGACTCCGAAACTCCACCCGAAACGTTTCGGGACGTCCCTGTTTTGGCGAGACGTGGGGGGACGCAAGCCGAAACGTTTCGGTGGGTGGCGAAACTTGGGGGGACTTCCTGGCGCCCCCCCTCGAAACTCCGAAACTTGTGGGCGTCCCCCCCCCCGAAACTCCGAAACTCCGAAACTTCACCGAGACTTCCTGAGGATATTTTTGATTTTTTTAAATTTTTTTTCTTAATTTAAAAAAAAAAAGTAAAAAAAATTTAAATAATTCATTAAAATTATAAATTTTATAAACTTATTATACTTATATTATATAACTGATATTATTTAATATTTATATATTATTTATAAAGTTTTTAAACATTAAAAAAAATCAAAAACTAAAAATAAAAAGTTTAAAAAATTTAAATAATTCATTATAGCTTGGACTCTATTTATAGACTATAGTTATTATTCATACCGATGACTAAGTCTTTGACTCTTTCCTATTTTTGAGCAATCTTAATTTACTATTTTAGTATTTAGTATTTCAATATCTTTAACCTTTAGTGTTATTGTTTATTGTTCAGTGTTTACTAGTTTAGTCATTTTAAATTTATTGCAATTTGCAATGTCTGTTTCAAATTAAAAATTATAACTTTAATTATTTTGTTGATGTGCAGTATCATACTATCTAGATTCTAGTATCATTGATTCATTTTCAATCACTTAAAACTTTAAAACTTAAAAGTCAAATCTGAAGATTATCAAATATGATGTGCATGTTAGTCATAGATTCATATTGATACATAATAGATTTATAAATTATTATTAATATAATGATAATCTTGATGAATCCTGTAATGTGTTTGAACTTTGAATTTTGCATTTACATTGCATGGTTGCAGATTCCAGAATGATGAATGTTTGTTATTGTTGGGATTTATATTTTTCATATTTTTAATATTTTTAAAATTTGTATGACTATCGCGTCCCGCCGTCCCTGCTGAATTTCTCTAAAATTTGGGGGTGGTCTCCACACGTCCCGAATGTGCGTCTCCCCGAACCCGCATCCCGCCGTCCTGGAACCTTGGGGGAACATTGCGTGGCATCTATGTTGTATGAATTTGATCACCATCCTGATCACCCAAAAGTTCAACCTTCAAGCGCTCTAATGCTATGGCCCCATTCTTCAAATCAGCCTCCTCTGGATTGTTGTCCCAAGTCAAATATGTTTTGTCATTCTTGGCCACATCACAATAATGGGACAACAACGTCAAGTTGTAGTGCACATAAACCAAGTTTTCTGCTCGATCTACATTCAGATTGTTTTTCTTTACATTTTGGATGAAGTTGTAGGTGCTCCAATACCTCTTTGTAGAAGAAGTGTTAACAACCTATGAAAGCACCCTCACGGCCAATTTATGTCGATATGTGGTAGAGGAGCAATACATGTTCCACCATTTCGATAGGACTCAGTCTATCTTGATCTTTGGTCGCATGGATGTTACCAAAGACTCCATGTTCACTGATGTATTTGCTCAATTCACTTAGTACTTGAGTACAATCCTCTGCTCGATCTACATTCAAACTGTTTCTCTTCACATTGTGGATGAAGTTGTAGGTTCTCCAACACCTGTTTATAGAAGAAATGTTGACAACCTATGAAAGCAACCTCACCACCAATTTATGTGAATATGCGATAGAGGAGCAATACACATTTCACCATTCGATAGGAATCAACGCATCTAGATATTTGGTTGTATGCAGGTTACCAAAGACTCCATGTTCATTGATGTATTTGCTCAAAAATTCACTTCGTACTTGAGCACACTCCTCATCAGGGACCAACTTGTCTAATGCAAGCATATACCCATTCTGCACCTTTTGATTATGTGTGGTTTTCTCCTAACTCCACCCCCAGGTGCTAGTTGGGCCAATCAAGATGGAGAATAATATTTTGGTGTAAGGAGTAAGGACATATGCTAGGACATGGAGTGGGACATTTGGGTAGAAAAATCTTCCATTGCTTAATGAGTGATTTTTCTTGAATGAAGGGTAAATTTTCATCAACGTCATGACAGAGGAGTTCAATCAACCTCAACAATTAGGCATCAACACCACCAACATCATGGTACATAGAGAGGTTGATGTGCTTGATTCAATTCCAATCCCTTACCCTCATACATATTAGAATCTAGTGGAAATGTTGCAATCCTGAAATTCTGAAAACCATTAAGTCTGCTGAATTTTGAATGGGATTTAAAATTCTACTTTTTGCACATGAAGTCCAATGAGGTTGGTACCACTCTCAAACATCTTGAAACAATTAATGGTAATGTTAAAAATTTAAGTAAATGGATAGAAAATGAAAGATAAGGATAGTAAAAGTGACATTCTCCTTATCTTTCATTTTCTATTCTTTTACTTTAAGAATTTAACATTACCATATAATACATCCCCTAAATGAACCCTCACCATGCCCAAAAATCCAAGTGAAATCACGTCTTGGTTACAAAAACCGAAAAGAAAAAAAAATCACCTCAAACCCTGGGAGCGCTGAGAGAGCGATTAGGGAGCGCTTTTTTGCTCTTGGGAGCACTTAAGGAGCGATTGAGAAGCACTTTAGGAGCAAACCTTCCTCATCACTCCTGAAAAAACCAGGGAGCGTTAGGGAAGCGTGCTTCCAAAAAACGCTCCCAAGAGGAAGCAATCAAGAATCGCACTTCCAGGAGCGATCCCTGATCACTTCCTCTAGGAGTGCGAATTGGGAGCGAAGCAAAGTGGTGGTGGGGGGCTTCCTCGCAGCGTAGGTTACAACAAAGATATAGGGATATAAACAGGAACAATTATCTGAAGGTTAAAATAAAGGCATTTAGATCAGATTGTGTCTCAGTAGAACATCCACGACAAAATAATTCATGACTATTTACAGCCTCACATAATTTTCCAAATAACATACAAAGTGACCACTTGAATAGAGTACCAAACTCCTCTAAAATGGAAAGGACATATGGATTGAACATCACTGAAGAAAGCCTTCTTTCCAGTGGATCTTACTAAAGAAAACATGAGCCAAGAGGACCATACAAACCTACGACACTCACAAGCAACAGAACAATTCCAACATGGGTGGTAAAGAGTTTCAGCCTGACCACAACGTGGGTAAAAAGTATCAGTTAATCTTGACGAGAGAGAGGTGCTCCTTGAAGGCCAAGCCTTGAAAGAAGCCATGCAAAAATCTGCAATTTGTCGGAGACAGTGAGGGACCATACTGAGCAGAACTCATTTGCCCACTTAGCTGCTTCATCTGAAAGTTTCCATTTTCTATTCAACTTCTTCTGGGGATGGATGTGATCACTGAGATACACAAATCCTCTAGGTTTGTGGATCCAAATATGTTTATCATACCTCCACATTCAATTTCTCCAAAAAAGCCTTGGAGTATACATGTTAAGTTTTTAAATCTCATTAGCCGAAACCATCTGCTGACACAAATCCTGTAGGTTTGTGGATCCAAATATGTTTATCATACCTCCACATTCAATTTCTCCAACTAAGCTTTTGAGTAAACATGCTAAGTTTTTAAATCTCATCAGCCGAAACCATCTGCTGAAACAACTGAATAGCCGGATGGTCAGACCAGATCAAGCCATATTCATGTGAAAGAGAGTGCCATGTTTTTTATGACCTAGTATTTTCATCCCAAAGGGCCAAATATCTCTCCATCTGAAAATTCCTTTTTTAGAAAGTCTCTTGTGTGGAATCTTTGTGAATCAGCTAAAGTGGAATGCTGGCTTTTCCACGTCCAGACTGAATAACAAGCCAGATCCATCCCTCTTCTAATACTATTCCAATGCCAAGAAAGGATTGGGGCTTACCTTCTTCCAAGATTCCAACAAGGAGTTCAATTTGATTTTCTGAATAATTAATGGATGAAATGATATTTTTGGAGCACATATTTCATGTATGGAATGAAGGAAATCAGTGGGATAATCAAGCTATTCAAAGTGATTTATTCACTTCCTCTTTATACATAGAGTTATGTATGTTCTAGCTTGTCTCAGTTCAGTATAAATTCAACCGATTGTCACTTGGAATCAGCTATCCCTGCTCTGCAAGGCTGACCTTTCAGTTGAGCCCTTGCATTAAACTGTCGGTGATCCAATCAATTTGTTCCATCAAAATGGAGTTTCATTCATATTCTTAAAATGCCAGTTGAAATCACAATTAAGATTATTACAAGTCTTCCATGACATCATCTCTCAGGTTTCTAGCCTACTGGATTTACGATGTAAACCAAAATATTTGCTTTCCCCTAATAAATGCAGGAATTGCTTCAAAATGTGTATCTCAGATCTGATCATTCGGTATTTACTATTTTGACATACATAGCTTCTATGTTTTCAGTCAAACGCTCCTAATAAAACTGATGTTTTGCTTCCCCTTTACAAGTCTCCGTTTCCTTTTTGCTTCTTCCCGAAAATCTGGCATCTCATATTACAGTAACAAACAATACGACTACATTACAGATATCATTGTTTGACTAGGCATAGTCAAGTTGGCTCCCTCCCTTTCCCAACTTATGAGAGCCAAGCCAACATGCATGCGTTAGCACCACAATCAAAATCAATGGAGTCTATATCTTTCCTATACATGCCTACTCTAGCTCAAATTTGCATGGCAAACTTAGCTATAAAATCTGTTGACTCCCCAGAGCGGAATTTACAGTTTTCTTATCTCATATCTTTAAAATGACTGCTTTCACACTGACTCTTTTTGGATATAGTTAAACACTTCAAATGTAACTGATGAAAACCTGTTTTTTCTATCTATTTTTGTACTTCCATTCTTCCATCTTGTTATTTTTATTTTTCTCTGAATGTGCAGTTCTGAAACTACAATGTAAGGAGAATCTGTTTTTTGAAACCGTAATGCAAGTTATTGGTTTGAGAAATGGATTGCTCCTCTTTTTCTTTTCCGAACCTGCACTTGATATGCTAAAAGGAAATTGACTCCTGCATATTTTTACTTACAGGAATGAGGAATTTCAACTCGCAGTTGAGGCAGAACAGAGCTAACTGAGTAAAGATTCTCGCACAATTCAAGTCACTTCTCGAGTATGGTTGCTTGCAATGATGATATGGAATAAAAAATTCAAATACAATACCTATATTACTCAATGCTTGGCATTTCTTAATGGTTTATATTTGGGTTTTGGATATGTTGATTTAAACTCGAAGATTGTAAAATTGTGTTTGAGATTCTCATGCAGGCAAACTTGCAGCATCAGTTATTTTCCATTTCATGTGTTCGCCTCCCATTGGTTTATATACATGGATCATATTTTAAGGAACTTTCTTACACTCATGTTATCCTAGTATAGGATTAGGACTAAACGCGAGCGCAACATCCTTTAAGGTTATGAAAAAGTTATTCTAAGGCCCACCGTGTATATCTGACCTGGGTAGCTCAGGGAATCATATGAAAGTAAAGGTGGTTCCTAGTCTCTTTTCTTTTGAAGGTTATCATTCTCAAATGTTTTCATTCTCAAATTTCATTTCATTTGTTAGAGTAAAAGTGTTTCATTCTTTTTCAATGGACAAGAAAAATCAAGATACTTATATTCATGGATGGCCTCGAGTAACCAATGGGCCCTTTAATTTAAAAAAATAAAAAAAATTAAAACAACCATGATTTGACTTATTGTTATAGATTCTAATGTCATATTTTGGACAAGTATACTTTTTAAGTTTAGAATAGCATATTAACAAAATTAAGCTGTGTCATATTTTGGACGAGTGTACTTTTTAAGTTTAGAATAGCATATTAACAAAATTAAGCTCTGTAGATATAATATAATCCCTTCACACGGTTTTACCTTTCCTTTCAAAAGAGTAAATACATATTTGGGCCATAGGTTGCAAGGTAGGTTGATTAGGATATTGTTATAAGAGGCAGCTTCTAAACCCCCAAATGATACATTAGCCTCCGCTGCCTTGTATGCATGAACCATTGAAACTCAATAATCTTTAAGGAAAAAATTGTATGTGTTTTATTGAGTGTAGTATAGCAAATTAACAACATTAACCTTTGGATATATAGTATAATCCCTTCACATGGTTTGACCTTTCAAAAGAGTAAATATATCTTTGATTCTTAGTGTGCAAGGTCAAAGTTATTTTACCTTTTAAGAGGTAGCATGTATGAATTATTGAAACACAAAAACAAAGTGTGTATTTAAAAATTTGTTTTGGTTTTAATAATGAGTAAGATTCAATCTATTCAACAAACTACATTTTTATATGTTTTCACATCAATTTGAAATTTCACCAACATCACATTAATTGTATTACTTTTTATTCATCTAGTTTAACTTTTTTTAAGTAATTAATTTAGATCTATCTTATTTGTAGATATATCATTTATGAGAGATCAAACCTTTGGGACTGCAAACCATTTTTTTAGATTCGAAAATTTGAAAAAAGTTTTCATTTCTTGGGATTTGATCCCTCATGTTGTTTGATGGATCCATATTTGAGTGATATCATTTCTTTTTTCATTTTAATGTTTATATACACACAGAGATAGAGGCATTGGAAGAATAGAATTTATATTTAAAAAGTTACAAGTTAAGTTTAATTATACAAAATAGAGGTTATTCAAATGCCATAGTATCAAAATTAGTAGTCTTTTGAAAACTGCCCTTTTTATGAAAATGACATTGTAATCTTCTAATATAAATCCAATTGACCTGACCAGATATCAAATTTGTTTCGCAGATCATAAGAGAACCTAGAATCAACCAAAGGCATGGCCACTTTGTGCCTCATTCTAATCCCCTTGGAGAAGATTGTCATCTCGTTCCATTGGTTGCACTAACATATCTCCTAGTTGTTGAATTGATTTCTCTTCATTGACTTTTTCTTTAATTCAAGAAATTGATTTTCATTGCTAAGATCTTCCAGATTGATTGCTGCTTGCCAAGCTCATTACCATTTGACATGACATATTGCACTCCCCAAGAATTTCAATTTGCCTCTTTTGTTGAACAACAATTTTAAATAGGAGTAAGCTAAAGTTTAGACGACTTGCACCTTTTTCGGCGAGTTTTGTCGGAATCTAGCAACACGATTCATTGCTGAAATTGTGATTTTCATTGTTGAAATCATAATTTTTATTGCAGAAATGGATTCAACGGCCTCAGTTACTCTTGAGGTACCCTGATTATGCAATTCCAACAATGTAGCATTGCCATATCAACAATTTTTGTTGGATTTTGATCGAAAAATTTGCCTGATAGTGGGTGCAAATCGTCTAAACTTTAGCTTACTCTTTTTGAATATTTCTACCTGCCTTAGGTTTTGGGCCTGCTCATTTGTATGAAAACGATTTGAAAGGCTAGTTATTTTATATTGGCTACTTGAAATAAGACTTTCATGGTGCCTTAAAACTTGTTGAGCACGTATCAACTTGCAAAGATCACAATGTCTTGAATGGCTACGATCCTCCAACTCCAATGTAGACTAAAAAGATTCAAATAGAGCGACTAGAGTAAACAATGCAAGCCATTGAGCTATACTCCATAGAACACAATTTCACAAAGGTATTGACTTTAGGGTTATGTTGAGAACTCAACACCCAAGAAATTTTTAAAATTTTTGGTATCGTTGTTTTTACTTTGTTTTTGGTTTCATGATTCCTGTAAAGTTTTTGGGTTTGGACTTTGTGCTTTAATTCAATTTCAAGTTTTTATTTTTATTTTTAAATTTAATGTGTTTGATTAACTCTATCAAATCAATAAATTTTTGAAACTAGCTTCATCTAAAGTTAACAAAATAATTATTTTTGAAACTTATGCCAATGCACTATTGACCTTATAGCTTACGTGGATTCTTGGCAATGGTGCAAAAATTAAAATTTGGGAGGACTCAATACTGGGAGATCAACCTCTCAACGAGCTCAACGACCTGGAGAACATCAAATCGTGGCTTCTGGCTAACAATCGCACCACGCTGTGGGACATCTCCATTTGGAATAATGATGACCACAAATCCTGGGCAAACTGGAATCTTGGAGACTATCCGGAAGAGCTAAAGGACGAAGCTTTAGCGTTGCTGGGCCTTTTGCAAATGAAATCGCCCCATTCTGCCAAATCAAAGGACAAACGGGGTTGGGGGTTAGGAACTGGAATTTACTCTGCAGCAGCTGGCTACGCTGCCATCTTGGAAACGCCTTGGGTTCCTCCAAATCCAGCACCGTGGAAAACTCTGTGGAATTTCCCCTCCATTCCCAAAATAGACATCTTCATTTGGACTCTTCTCCACAATAGCATCATGACCAGCGATAATCTCAAAAGGAAAGGCTGGGAAGGGCCTTCACGCTGCTCCTTGTGCAAGCATGCTGAAGAAACGACTGAGCATCTCTTTATCAGCTGTGAGTTTACTAAAGAGGTTTGGAGGATTATGATAGGTTCTACCGTTGACAGACTGCCAAACTCTGTAATGGAATTCATAAGCAACTGGAATTCTCTCTCTCCTTTCAACCTGAGCAAGAAAAACCTTCTCAAGCTTGCGTGGATGTGGACTCCCAAATTCCTGTGCTGGAAAATCTGGTTGGAGAGGAACAACAAAATTTTTAAAGAGGAAAGTGGACTTCCTCCTCAAGTTGCTGTGAAAGCCCAGACTATGATGGCAGAAGCGCTTAGTTCTAATCCTTCCATCAAAAACTCGACCAACCTCACTCCCGATGAAGAGCGCTGGCTAAAGGAGCTCAACCTGAACCAGCAAACCATGGAAGCTCTAAATCCCCCTCAGAAGTTAAACTGGGAAATCAGGTTGGATGAACAGGAATTTATCAAGTGGAGGTCAGCCCTTGATGAATGGTGCCTCTTCTTTGACGGGGCCTCGAAAGGGAATCCTGGTCAAGCTGGAGGAGGCGGCATTATCCTTGATCCCTCTGGCAAGTTGCACCTGTCATATGCATGGGGTCTTGGTCACACCTCCAACAATCAAGCTGAGTTTTTGGCGCTGTGGCAAGGTCTAAACCAAGCAAGGACGCTGAACATCCAGAAGATTACCATATTTGGCGACTCCAGGCTAATTATTAAGGCGTTACATACTAAGAAACGGCCAACGGACATCAACCTTGGTCAAACGTATAGGAAAGTCTTCCTTCTTCTGACGCTCTTCAGCACTCACAAGGCTTACCACGTGCTAAGGAATCTCAACAACATAGCGGATGTCGAGGCCAATCGGGGCACCTCCTTGACCAAGAGCCAGCTAATTGTCAATACAGGAATATCAAACCATTCGATTCCCTAACGCTAAGGCTCCTCTAACATGCATCATTCCAGCTATTGCAGAAGCCAGAAAGAATTGGCCCAGCCCTGTTTCAGCTATGTGTATTTGGAGATGAAGCTTAAGATAATTATCCTGAATAAGCATTGTAAGGGCCCTGGCAGCCTCTTTGCCAGTGTTTAATCAAAATTTTAACCGTTTTTGTAAAAAAAATAAATGCACTATTGACCTTATAATTTAATTTCTTTTTGACAAAAATTGAAAAATATATTGAGACATTATTGACATCATTTCAACTTAATCGATTCTTTTTCATAACTTTGATTACAAACTTAAAAAAAATGTTGATGCATTGTCGGCATTTTGTTTTGAGTGTATTTTCACAAGTTCGAATTCAAATTTTTAAAAAAGTAATGATAACTGCATTGGTGAAAATTCAAACCTCAATCACCCACGATGGGTGTAATCAGTCTGTTATTTTAGACTAGGATGATTTGCTTGGATGAGAAGGCCACGTGGAGTGTGGTAGGTGTGGTGTCAAGAGAAGGTTGCCTCCTAGCCTCATCTACATACACCAATAATTCCCACGATTTTCCATTTAAATCGATGGTACTGCCTTGTGCTTCAATTCGAATTTTGGCTGCACCCTCTTGCTTGTCATCGTGTGTGGCCATTCATGGATGCTCATGTCACCCTTCACCATGATGGCACCACTCGAAGTAAGAAAATATTTTTTTTTGGAAACGATTTGGATGGCGCTCCCCTTGCAAGCGAATCGCTCAACTCAATTGTCATTCCAGTCTTAAGGAAAACTTGGTTCTAATGTCTCGTGCCTTAGCCCTTTGCGTGGAGGGACATTGGTGTATGGTTTGGTTCCTTGGATGGGACACTGGTAGCATGGTCCACATGAAGAAGATGATGAGGAAAACCTCCAATGGACCCAAGAGGACTCACACGCCCAGGGCCCTCAAGGATATGGAGAATGCAAAGGGCTTCTTTGTAAACAAAGTTGGTCAGAGAGCTAAGAAACAAGTCGCTCACCTGGAAGAGAGGATTCACAGGGAACTTACACAACCTAACGGGCAGGAGCTTGAGGAGGGGCTTGGGGGTTTGATTGAAGACACAAGGTCCTCCTGCATGAGAGAGACTCGTCAGACCCGCAACCTCGGTCTCTTATGGTCCTTGAAATCCCTCTTTAACTTGGTCCTTTAGGAGAGACGAGCAAGTTGGGAGTAGGAAGTTAAGGACATGCAATCCATCTCCACCAGGCTCCACAAAATTGAGATGGAGTTACATCGAACTGCCCATGACTAGGTAGCGACCAATGCCCAGATAAACTCCAAGCTAGATAACTCCGTCCGCAAGCTCACTGGGAAGCACTTCAGTCGACCTCCTTTAGCCAACCCAAGTGCCATGCAACTAGTCTTTTGTTGCTGTCCCGAGGCAGTCAAGCGTGCGGTCAGGAAAGAAAGCTCAAGTGCCAGTCTGTCTCTCGTAACCATCTCTGATGAAGACTAGGATTTGTTACTGCTTCCATAATAGCTATGTCCTTTTTACTAGGATCAAAATTCTATGCACACTAGTTTCAATGGGTCATAACCCCTGGCCTATGGGGGATCATATTGCAGTCACCTTTAGTTTTAATAGTTAGACTTTAGCTCAAACATGTTTCATAGATATTTTTAGTCTTTAGTAGTCTGACACATCTTTGATAGTTAGTCTCTTTTTGCTCAAAGCTTCCTAAACTTTGCCATGTACTTCTCTCTCTTTAATAGCATAATATAATCGCAAACTTTACAAAAAAAAAAAAAATTCAAACCTCAAAAAACAAGTGTTGATAATTGTGTTGGTGAAAATTCAAACTTAAAAAAAAAGTGTTGATAACCGTGTCGATGAAAGTTCTGCAATTTTGTGGTGAACCTTATTCCAATGCAACTTCTTAAAAAGTGTCGATAATTGCGTTTACGAAAAATTTGTAATTCCATGATGGAACTTATCAAAATTCACTAATATAAATTCTTTCAAAACATTGATACAATATCGACATTTTTTTGTTACATCATCGGAGATAAACCTATGCTAATAACTATGAAGCTTTTTTATGGAACTACTTTATTTTCACTGATTGCAATTCAATTTCTAAGGCCAATAGGTGGATCTCATTTTTTTGTCTCGAAATTTTTTGTCGATAAAAAAACTTGAATATCTAATGATTTCAAGGTTTTGTTTTAACGAACTATCAATGTTTTTAACAAGAGCCACGAGGTGGCAGTGTCCCCGCCAATGTTAATAGCTATTGTAATTAGGGATGAAAAATTATGCATCAATTTCTTAATAGCTATTGTAATTAGGGATGAAAAATTATGCATCAATTTCTTAATAGCTATTGTAATTAGGGATGAAAAATTATGCATCAATTTTAAGGAAATTTTGAAATGCTATCTCAATTCTCAACCACTATCAAGTAAGAAACCTTCAATAAAAATAATAATATGGCAAGTGCTGACTATATGGTGTAAGTTGATGCCAACTATATAAAATAAGACACTTCCTCCAAGTTGCTATTGTCATACATAAAATTAGCGTATGTATCATTCTTGGATTTGATAATCATAACTTTTGTTTTGTGAGTGTTAACAGTCATACCCATGTTAGAGCAGAAATCTTTGAGGAGTCGAAGCTGCTTATCAAGATCAAAAGAACACCTTGCCATAAGGACAATATCATCAGCATAAAATTGAGTATCACTCCATTTGTGTGGTTTGAGTTTCACTCCATTTGTGTGGTTTCTGAACAATAAAATTTCAGTATCATGATGAATATGATGGAAAGGACATAAAATTATGAATACGATGACAAGTAAATATATCATAATGGAATAGTTACTTTATGTTTTTTTATTTGAAAGTGTTTAAATTCGTAATTGCTTTAAAATGTGTGATAGTAACTTGGAAGGGAAAAAACACAAATTAAAGTAGATGTGATGAAAAACTTTTTCTTATAAAATTGTTCATTTTCAATTGGTAAACTATTCTATTATGTTTGTTTTTATTTGAAAGTGTTTAAACTAGTAATTGCTTTAAAATGTGTAATAGTAAGTTGGAAGGGAAAAAACATAAATAAAAATAGATGCGACTAAAACGTTTTTCTTATAAAATGGTTCATTTTAAATTGGTAAAGCATTATGAGAAAATAAAAAGACAAAAAGAAAATTAAAATGAATTCTTTAAGACAAGTGGAGAATGAAACATTATTTGCAATAAAGACTATATAAAAGTATAAATATTATAAACACATAATATGGCTTATGTGTATATTCATCTACCTCATATAAGATTATAAACTTTATGCATAATTTGTTCATAAAAGTAGGAGAAAATATGTGACAACCTACATCATCTATAAAGATAAACATTTCAATTTATAATTGCATCGTATATGTAAAAGCATCTTTCTAAATAGAATAGAATGCTTTTTAACAACTATATATATATATATATATTGCAAGGTTGAATTTTTTTGAAGCTAAAGCCATACATCTATCCTCTTCCTCTTCACAAGGGAATTTCATTTATAGAAAGTAAAAAACAATATTAAAATGATAGGAACAAGTAGCAAAACACCACACTATATTCTAATGAGTAGATCTTCCCTAGAGTTGATATATCTTGCTTGTGTTATCACTTGTGACCATGCGGGCAAAACACTCATAATATGGGATGGATTGCATAAGCCATGTGTCTCACATGCCATAGTTGGTAACAACTTCTTGAAACCAATCTTTTCCATGATGTTAATTTAGAGTTATAGTTGGTAACAACTTCTTGAAACCAATCTTTTCCATGATGTTAATTTAGAGTTATAGTTGGTAGCTCTTGGGTATTGAGCTGACTTGATAACTTAGAAATAGTAATAAAAAATGATAAGAATGTTAATTTAGAGTTATAGTTGGTAGCTCTTGGGTATTGAGCTGACTTGATAACTTAGAAATAGTAATAAAAAATGATAAGAAAATAGCTTAGTGTCGTTGTGTGCCTCTTATTTGGATTAAAGTATATATGTCACACAATTATTTGCTTATTTTCCAATGATATATATATATTTATGTTGGACCAGTAAAAGTGCACAAGGAAGAATCTGACGTGGCGTGCAAGTGCAATATAGAAAGAACAAGCGCACAACAAAAAAACAGGAAAAATCAAGTAAAGGTAAAGGAAGAAGCGCAAGCACAGAGTAGACAAAGATGCAATTCTTTGTGGCTATTAATAAAATATGCAAGGCACGAGTTCAAACATGTAAGTACATTAATAACCCTTCATTATTTTAATTTGGATAATAACTTTATTTTTAGATTTTTCCTTGGAATAATTTTGGTTGAACTTATGAGCTTTTATAGTTCAAATTGCAATTTTTTGTGAATAGATTAAATGCATTATAGAAAGTTTAACTTATTTATTTTATTTTATTTTTTATGACTAAAAATATTTAAAAATAACTTATTTTATTTTATTTTTTATGACTAAAAATATTTAAATTTTTTTTTATGACTAAAAATGAAACATAGCCAGAAAACAAACATAGAGGAGGAATCTAAATCGCCGTAGGTTTGGGCCTGGAAACCAAATATGGAGATAAATTAATCTGGGTTTGGGCCTCGAAAGCAAACATGGAGATAAATTAATCTGGGTTTGGGCCTCGAAAGCAAACATGGAGATATGGAGATAAATTAATCTGAACTGAAAACTTTTTTAAACTAATTGTTCCAGGATTCCAAGGCTATTGGAATTGTAATATGAATACGAGAGGAAACGAAAGCAACATCAATGGCATGAATAACAACGTTCAAGGGTCATCATCTGCCACTTATATTCCCAAAACCGCTTACTCAACTTAGGTAATTTTTATAGTGATAAAAAAACATGGAAACAATTAGGTCTTACATTCTTTTTTTTGGCTGAACTTTTCCATTTGGATACAGTTGAAATAATTTGCAGAGGCAGAGGACGACATGCAGAGGACGAGACACATTAAAATGTCAGAATTGGCAAGATATTTTCATATCCCGATAGTCGAAGCAGCCTCGAAACTTCAAGAATGTCGGACGGTTGTGAAAAAAACATGCCCCAAAAATGGGTTGAATCGTTGGCCTCATCGTTAAGTAAGAACCTGATGGAAACGTGAATGATAATTTTTGCATTGATAAATTGTGAAGTTTGTAGGCTAACTGATTTGCATATCTTTTTCTTTGAATATAGACAAAAGCTTACCTTGTCATGGCTGGTTGGAATTCAGATTAAGAGCATAGAGCTTCATAAATTAAGCCTCCAATGACAAGAAACAAAGAAAACTATTACATTATTAGTCATAAATTTATGACAAAATCCAAAAACCAATAAAAACTACATCTAAATTATAAGATTATTATAAATTTATTTGCAATTGTAAATGCAATTATAATGATTAAAGATTAAGTAACATGGAAACCATTATGATTAATATAACAACATAAATGGAATGTTAATAATGAAAAATATCTATTGATAATTAAGGTAATTATTAATTTTGCATGCAGGTAGTATTTTATTCGAGCCGACTTCTAGAGCAAGCACGAACAACAAAATCCTTCGATAACCCCTAATGTTGCCGCTTCTGACCAAAGAGACAACTAATTGAACATTTTACCACCGAAAACCCTCATATTCAATAAGCAGTATAGAAATAAGTGCATTTTCTCGCACATTATACTAAAATCCCTTGAAATCGACTGAACGAGCAATGCTAACGAAGAATTAACAGTAAAAGAAAATCATCTAGGGATCAATTTTTCGGGCTTGATAATCGAGAACCTTTATTCCAGTAAATGTTAGTATTCCAGTTTCTTCGGCTGCTGATTTTTTTCCTCCAAAATTTGTTCCTATGAGAAAGACGAATAGTGAAACACTAAAACATAACAAAATCAGAGGCCCAAAAGCCCGTTTAAAGGCTTTGAATTGAAGTGAAATAAAACAGAAAAGCTACATTTGCACAGAATTACTTACTTCAGGTGGCAGCAGAGCACTGTATGTGATAGACAAACTCGTCCACTTCTGCGCTTTTCAACTTTCCGTCTATAACAAGCGCTTGTCTGCAAGAGCAAGCAAACCTTATTGACGTCCATAGAAAAGGTAATTCACAATCCTTATCTTATGTATTTCTAAATAGTGTGTTGCATATATTTATCTTGCCTAATGATCCTGTATCGAGCAGGACTGTATCCTGGTAATTGCTAGAAATGCGCGCTTCAGACCCAGGTCGAAAAATTAATATGACAAAAAACCAAGCGGAAGAGGCCACATATCGTCAAATCGACCTCCAAAATGGCGACAGAAGTATAAAATTTGTGCTCCGATGGATTGAAATGCTGTAATAGTTGATTCAACTTTAAACACTGATAGTTGATGTGCATACACCTTTAAGCCTGTTCGGAAATGACATCCATGTGGACTGTTGCATGACTTCCTGCACATAGATTTGGACAACACCTACGAAAGGTGTCAGCTGATCGTTCCCTGTATTATACTAATCTTGACAACTGAATTTCTAGTGAAAATTCCAAGGTGTCTGCCAGCTACCACTTAGCTTTGGCAGATATTTCAAGCAAAACTTTAGAAAACACACAATAATTTACGCCAAACTCTCAACTAATCCATCTAATTGAGTTAATGCTGCTGACGTTAGCCCGCCGCCGGGTCTTGGGGCACAAAGTCCCAGGCCTACGTCACCTATATCAACCAATAAAAAACAAAATAAATCAATATTTAAATAATTCCCAAAAATAAATTTAATACAAACTATAGCAAAAATTATATAATTTTGTTGAAGTTGCTACAAATTCGTCGAAATAATCGGCCTGACCGATTCATATATATCCCCTCAGGCGGGGACATAAAAAGCTTTGTTTTCAATTACTTTTTTTTTTGTCGATACAACTGTACCTTTTCCAATGATGAGAATTGTTTCAACATAACTTTTTTTTGTTGCACGTGTGAAATTTCAACGGGGAATTTCACAATGAATTAGTCATGTGTGCATTAATTGTTTCATGAGCTATATATTTGATTTGGATATATTTTCGGAATTAGGTAGTTTATGGGATGGCTTAGTTTTATTTTTAATTTTTTATTAAATAAATATTTAATAAAAGAGAGGTGAAAATGTTAAGGGTTAACTTTTATATATAACTTGAGATGTATAGATAAGTTTTGGTTTATATTTACATTTTTAATTAAAAAATTACAAGAAAGGCTTATGGAAAGAAAGGATAAAATTTTATACTCATAATAATTAGTCATGCAATTGATGATAATGAATAATGTTATATACAATATGTAATTAATTTCCGTGCATCATGTATATGTGAAGCAATATGATCCAAAAGAGAAGAATTGGAGGAAACACACCTACAAACAACCATACCAAATCCTAGATCTATAACTATTAAATT
Organism: Pseudotsuga menziesii; assembly: GCA_001517045.1. NCBI lineage: Eukaryota > Viridiplantae > Streptophyta > Pinopsida > Pinales > Pinaceae > Pseudotsuga > Pseudotsuga menziesii. The sequence continues at coordinate 374,961 of LPNX011189805.1, read as the reverse complement.
CAAAAGAGAAGGCAATGAAAAGGAACATTAAAGCCCTATATCTATATTTGATAAATGATTAAAAATGAGTATTAAAAGTAATGTTTGTAAGTTTTTTATATAAAAATCTTGAAACCTAGAACCATTTCATGAAGGTTCCAAAATGTTCATAATGCTGAAGGAAAAAGAACAATACTTTGTGTAAAGCTAGCCTATTGCAATTATATATATTTTTTCGAAAGATAAAAAGAAACCACTACAATTCAATAGATAATAATTAGTAATAATCCACACACCACTGGGTTACCTAACTAAAGAGGTCAAACAGAAAAAGGTCATTGCTAAAACCTACCAAACTGGAAAACTTACATCTAATCTTTTGGAAAAGATCGTCCATTAATTAAAAATGAAGATAAAATATTAGTTTAATAAAAGACTTAAGGATGGATGCTCAAAGAACCTACTTCTATAGTGATTCTTGACAATGAGCACAAACACATTGAACCTAAACAACGATGGTATACAAAACCAATATAGACGAATTTAACCCATACCCAAAAGTTAATAGTGATGACATATGTACAAAGAACATACTACACATGTAATATACATCGTTGATTTAGGGCGATCTAGCCAATATCTCCCGCATGTCATAGAAAACAAAAAATTAACAACAAATTGCAATCAAAGCCATATAAAGGATGGCATTAGGTGCCATAATTAATTTTTAACGTAAATTGTAACCTGTTTGTTTGGATTAGCCCGAATGGGTGTGGCTCATTAACGTTGCTTGATATGAAGTCACTTGTTGTAAAGGAGGCCATGAGATCAAATCCCACCTGGGTTTACTTGTGTCCCATATCTTGCGGGCGGGTGTGGGGTACCTAGGGGTATAGTGGTAGCAGGAATGGATCCCTGGACCCTGTGTCACGCGAGTACCAACCCAGCCCCAGTTGCCGATTCCCCTAGTAAAAACAAAAAACTATTTGCTTGGATTCTATCTTATGGCATGAATATACCCACTAACCAAGACGACAGCCTATTCCATAGCATCAAGGGGCGTACGCTGATAAAATAGCCTAGATACAAATGCAAGCAATGCAAACATAAACATAATTTTTCTCAAATACTCAAACTTATTGCCACCTTGCACAATCTATTCATGATACTAAATAAAAACACAAGAACTAATGTTTACAGTGAGTTTTATTCAAAAGTTTCCAAAAAATATCAAATCCAATCCAATCAAAACATATAACATACAACAAAGATTGAGGTTCAAGGTTAAAATTGAAAGTCTTTTTGAGTATTTCTCTAAGATCACCAAGGATTTTGTAAAACGACCTATTGTAAGAGAAAATAAAGAATAAAACCCTTGCCGACCACGCAAAACCCCAAATTCAGAGCTAATTGTTTGTGAGGTAACACAATGTTGATTTAATAAAAGAATAAAATTCATATTTAACAATAATGTGCTTCCAAATCGCTTCCTCGATGCCATTGTCAATTCAATATAATACACAATCACTCCCATGACCTCAATCTAGTTAGCCATATGTGTAGATTCTTTTCCTAAAATAAAATGCAATGCTTTCCATTGCTAGGTAATTTGATGGGGCTCTCCAGTATGAGGGAAGTTTAGGGTATTTAATTACGTCGATAGGTGTTAGAATAACACATATTGACATTATTATCTCCACTTTTGGGATGGACGTTGTTCTCCAGAATGCAAAAAATTTCGGAAGATTCATGGTAGTTGTCATTGGTCAACCAACACAACTAAGGCAAACAAATTACCTTCCTCATGCAATTTTCTAGGTAGACGTGTCAGTTGCGTTCTCAAAACCCTAGCAGGCTTGCAACCACTAACTAATGCAAGAACCACACAAGTGATAACTAAATGCATGGGGTCTCCAAAAATTGTTTTAGTTGTTACTGTATTTCTTCTTTCCATATGCATTTGGAGTTTCGAGCTTCACCAAAGAAAGAAACAACTATCCGACCAGTGAGCGTTGTAGCTTTTCAGGGACGTTAACATGTCAAGAGATGCACCAAGAGATAGCACTAAGAAATCCAAGGCATCTTCATCATCGACATATATTCTTTTGGTGACGAGTGACAATGTTCAAAATTTGAGTCAAACAAATTCCTCATAGTTTTCTAGGCAAATGTGCTAGCTGCGTTCTTAAAACCCTAACGATCTTGCAACCACTTACTAATCCAAGAATCCCATAGAAGTTATACCTATCTGCATGGGGTTTCCAAAATTAATTTTAGCCGTAACTGTATTTCTTGTTTCCGTGTGTTTAGAGTTACGGGCTTCACCAAAAAAATAAATAAATATTTGACCAATGAGAATTACAACTTTTTATAGACATTAAAATGTCGAGAAATGCAACAAGAGATAGCAGCGAGAAGCCCAAGGCACCTTCATCATCCTCATATATTCTTTTGGTGAGTGGGTGACCTTGTCCAAAATTTGAGACTGTTAGAACACACTTACATGCTCGCATTCATGAAGTAAAAGCTGTTCTTTCGAAAATAACACATCAAGAATATAAATGTTTTTGGGTACACCACTGCCAATTTTATAATCGTGATAATATTATCATGCACTGTATCTATTGATCCACAATATATCTTTAATATATGTGTCTTCTTCCATCCCTATGGAAGTGTCCCATTGTACGTATTTAGTTGGAACGTTACTCAACACATGCCACATGCCACATGCCACGGGGAAATATTGAGCGTGTGAATGCATAAACATAAAGATGCTCATCACATATAAGCTCTAGAGTGCAGGCAAAATAATCCGAGCATATGCTTATTGAAAAGCTCGTTGGAATAAGCACAAATGTACACACTTTCTGCTACTTTGCAAAAATTGAATTCAATCTTATTTCATTATTATGCCCGTAATTTGTAATTGGTTACTTACAGTTATTGTTTTAGTATTTACAATGTGGAATGAAGTAGAGAAAGAAAACAAAGGGTTATCTTCATCCTATAATTTAAAAATCAAACATGAGTACCGTGAATAGGCAGCGACCCAACATATGTTGATGTTGGAAGAGGAAGCCGCGGAAGGACTCGTTCAAGATTCCCAGAAGTAACCTTGGTAGTGATACCATACGCCTCAAAACTCTAAATTGTTTTTGGTGGCTTATTTAAAAAAGAAGCTTCATTTATTTTGTTCATAAATTTTGTTTGCACCACAATTTAATTTTTATATTTACGCTTATTGGTCACAAGTTAAGTGACTGTGTTAGTTATGCAAGAATTGAAATTTTATTCATGAATTTATTTAATGAAAAAAAATTACTATAAACTACATGAATATTATAATATTCACTCCATTAAAAAATTTGAGAATGTGAAAACATGAACAAGGGACAGATGAAGAGTGAGAATTGGCACCAATATCTAGACATATATTGTCAGATCATTAAAAAAAACTACCATTAATGTTTAATTTAATGGAATCCTAAAATCAAATATCTAACTATAATAACCATGCATCCCCTACCCGTGAAAAGCCACACACTTAGCTATTATATCATGGAAATAGAGCATTGATAAAAATGGATAATGGTTTCTTAAGTAGGGAGGTGTAGTCTTGTTGTGTTAAGGTTCATTTCCTAGTGTAAAGAGACTTATTTCTCTACTCTTATAATATATAATCTATATCATAAGACCACCAAGTCTGCTTGATGATTCATAGATTTTAATCATTAGTTAGGGACTGCCATGCATAACATATGATAGATGAAAAATACAATGGAGTTTTCGTTCAAATATGTAATATTGACATATTGTATTCACATACCAGCCATTGTAGAATTTAAAAAGGACTAGAAATTAGAATATATTTTGACCCCATAAAATCACAATTCGACATATTTCATAAAAAACCACTTATACTATGAAACGAGAACTTTATACTAAGAACGAGAACTCTATCCATAAAAATGATGATTTTTGCATAAAAAACACCCAAAAAAACCCCAAATAGAAAAGTGTTGATACCAGTATACACATTTTTTTTTCGGGGTAAAAAATAGTGCCATGGCCTAAAAATGCCATACTGTTGTTTACAAAAACTCTGAAATCAACCCCTAGATTGGAAATTTTTTTTTTCTTCAAGAGATAAATTACAACTTTTTTGAAACTTGCATATTAAACAAAAACAAATATTTCATAAATAATTTCACCACTCTAGCCTTTTAAAATTAAACAAATTATGTTGTGATTCATAATGAAATCATATATTAGACTCTACAAGAACAAATTATTCATATAAATGATCAAAAAATTCTTTAGAGTTTCAATTACAAACATCATACTAATAAAAAACATCTAAAATGTTTCATGTGAAATTATTCACACTCATCCATGGATTCTGACACCCCATCAGAATCTATATTTTCTGCAGATGAACGACTGGATATAATAAAAAAAAAATTAAACCCATAACCCCTTGACCCCCCCCCAAATTACATTACATTAAAAAAAAAATTAAACATCCCCCTAACCCCCCCAAAACATTACATTTACAAAATTTAAAACATCACCCCCTAACCCCGAAATCCCCAACAACATTATATTAAAAAAATCTAACCCTTCACCCCTCCTCCCACCCTAATCCTCTTAACCCCTCCATAGCATTACATTTAAAAAAATATCTAAAGGATTTAAAACACCCCCCTAAATCCCCCAACAACATTACTTTAAAAAAAATTAAAACACCCCCACCCCCCACCCCCAACATCATGACATTAAATTTTCTTTTTTATTCTAAGGCCCCCCAACACCCCCACAACATTACATTTAAAAAAACATTTAAATTTTATAATAAACCAACCTAGGCCTATCAAAAACACAAAACTACAACAATCTATAATTTGTATTTTTCATAATTCGCGCTTTTCATGATATCGTGGCTCTAAGGAATTTATTTTTCTTATAAGAGAGACTTGCGACTAGGTTTAAAATACATATCTCCCTCTCATTTAAATTGTGTTTGTCTTCACCTTATTGTTTGTATTTTCCATAATTCACGCTTTTCATGATATCGTGGCTCTAAGGACTTTATTTGTTTTATAGGAGAGACTTGCGACTAGGTTTAAAATACAGATCTCCCTCTCATTTAAATTGTGTTTGTCTTCACATTATTGTTTGTATTTTCCATAATTCATACTTTTCATGATATCGTGGCTCTAAGGACTTTTTGTTTATAGGAGAGACTTGTGACTAGGTTTAAAATACATATCTTCCTCTCATTTAAATTGTGTTTGTCTTCACATTATTGTAAATATTGGGTTGTATTGAATAAAAAAAGGACAGTGAATATAAGGTTTCAACGTTGGGTTTATCATGAATCTAACACCTTCACACCAACTTACCTCTGATTTGTGATAACATAAAAGTAAGGGAAAATTGATAGTTTAAATTGAAATGATACAAATATATCACAGAGATTCCTATGGATACGACAACCAATTGAAGGCTACTGAGATGGTCTGCAAACATCTGTGTAACGGAACCGATTGCATATTGGCATTCTGTGGTGAGGATAGCAGGGCCGAAGAGACTCCACAACCTTTTTGATTCAATCAAACTCTCCCTTGCAAACTGTAAGAAGCTTTCAATGGGAGGTAAGTCGCTACTTCTCACATTTTGTTTTTGTTGGTCTATGTCTTCAGCAGCAAGGAATGGAGATTGCAAAGAGTTCGCCATGTTCGTTACACAACTTCTTACCTCTAAGTGTATATATATATATATATATATATATATATATATATATATGAATTGTCTAACTAGAAGACGACGATTTTTCTTTGCCGGTGATCGGATTCCTTCGCCTCGCTGGTCCCTCGTCCTCGTGCCACCTCCGCCCACGATGTCAAGTCAGAGTTTAAGCTCTATGAGCAGTCTTTTCCGTTTCTGTGTTAAACTTACCAAACGGTGAAACGTTCCTCTTTTCTGCGAAGTAAATTTACAAACTATGCTGTTATTTATGGATTGGCTCTATGAACTTCAAGGATTATATAATGGAATTTCGATAAATTTATCTTAGAATTCTGCATCTCTGCAGGTTATGTTCGGCTCGGCTTTTTAAGCAATGGCAGTTTGCACTGTACCTAACATGTACATGCCTACAGCAACTGTGTCTATTTCATCTGCAATAGATACCAGAAATGGAGCAACAACTGTTCCAAGTCCATGCACGTTTAATGCCATTAATTTCTTTCCCACTGGTAGAAGGTCGCGGTCCAATAGCCTGGTGTAAACTGCCCTGCTGTCTGAGCAGAAAGTAGCCACAAATCCGTGGTAGAAGTACAGAACACAGGAAAAGAAGGCGCTAACCAGAAGATCAATATCGTGGAAAGGGTCACCGACGTTTCACCGTTTGGTAAGTTTAACACAGGAATGGAAAAGATAACATAAAAAGTTAGAGATAAAGGGAATTCCTTCAAGGCATACTCAGCGGCGACAGTCTTAATTTGCTGACGGGAAAAAGAAGACGCGGAGGAAAGAAGAGGGGGAGGAGGGAGGCGGGAGGCGAGAGCGGAGCTTCGCTCCCTTGGCCACCAAAGAGCCGCTCTTCATTAGTGGCGTGATTCTCAGAATCGCGCCACCAATGAAGAGCGGCTCTTTGGTGGCCAAGGGAGCNAGGCATACTCAGCGGCGACAGTCTTAATTTGCTGACGGGAAAAAGAAGACGCGGAGGAAAGAAGAGGGGGAGGAGGGAGGCGGGAGGCGAGAGCGGAGCTT